>JAKSZP010006816.1:0-127637 GCA_022478985.1 Massospora cicadina | reverse complement strand
GAGGTAGTTGTGCAAAGAGCAGATTGCATCTTGTAAACAACAACTACAGGCTTCACAGAAGCTAAAGCTGAATGACCGATGGAAGCCAGGTGAGGCTGGAAGCTTCATCAAACAACTTCAAAGAACTTGGCCAGAAAAGCGGAGAGCATAAGCAGCAGTATACCAATACAGAAGGTTGTCCAGATCAGAGGGCTTCAGCACTAATGTCAACGCCTTGGTGGCTTGGGCCCAGAGTTCAGCTTAGGGGAGCTTGAAGTGTATGCTGTTCCCAATTGAAAGCTCAGAAACCAGCACAGCGGATTTGTAGAATTGACTGAGTCAGAAGAGGAATTCAGGGATCAAGTCCAACCTGGCCAAGAACGAACGATCCAGAGTGACCGCATGATCTCTGGAGCATCAACGATGATGTTTGGAGCATCAGCAAAAGGAGCCAAATCCAGGAGGGTTTTGAAGTCCAACTTGGGAATCAACTGCAATGGAAGAGTTGGCCGAGAGTTGTTTAAAATGATGGCCAGCCTGATTTCAGAGGGATTGGTTACCATTTCCAGTAATTTGATGGAAGGACTAGCTGCTTGCACCAGACTAGGCATATGAGTCCTGCAAGGACTATAGAAGAGGTTCTGTCGAGCATCCTGACACATCTGCTGGAAGAGGCGGAGGTCCAGATCAGACAAACTGTTAAGAAGCTGCTGGTAGCGGGATTCTGAATTTGACATATGAGCAGGACTAGAGGGGGATGTTGGACTTATACAGAAGTTGACATTATGCACTCTATAATCCATTAGGCTCCAATTTTGGGGAAATTAATCTCAAAATTAATGAGATAAGCTTTCTGAGGGAAGAAGTAAGAATGACTTACAGGCAAGAGGTTATGAGAAGCAAAATAACAAGGGTGAACATAAATGAGCATTCTTAATTGTGCCACAAAATGGACATTGATGGCAAGAATCTCCTGTCAAGAACAAGGAGAGAATCAGGAATTTGAGGACGCCAGACTAAGAATCCTGAATATGACAGAGGGTCATATGCCCTGATACAGGGAGAACCAGATCCCTAGACTAATAACATCTTGAGTAAATCGATCAGCCTGGCATGACAGAAGTTCGTGGGGACCACGCTCTGAGTAGGTGGTAATAAGGAGGAAGAGGAGGAACGCCGTATGCCAAAGGTCGTCCTGAGCAGCATTGAGTATTGATGAGTGTACTCCGCTTGAACCAATGAAGTATTTGACCAGGTGTCTGAAGCAGTGTTCTCATGCCCCAGTCCTTTTCTCGCTGGAAATCTAGGCAAGAGGGGGGATATGTTGGGATTTTTGCCCATATTCCCAGCCTGCTAGATTACCTGATGTCGCTAGGGGAAAAATCCCTATGGCGAAGTGAATTGGAAATTGGTCGGCCTGAATTTTGGAGGAACTACGTTTGTGGGATTTTGGGATATTTGCCTGGTCATATCCATCAGGAATCAATCTGGATAAATATTTAATAATTCATTGGGTGTAGTGGTCAACGAAATAGGGGCATCTGATAGTGATTAACTATCAGGTGTACCAATTGGGATCATTTGGGTTTCATCACTGACTGATTGGGAATGAGTAGTAAGTTGCGAGGCGAGTGATGCCGCCTGCAACTAGCAAATTGATCGTTTGGTGAAGTGACCTGCCATAATGGGTAAAAAATCCCATTACCTAAGCAGGTCGCTAGCCAATTATGGTTGGTTTGCTTGGATCGAGAGTAAAACGTTAGGGACACATTTTCTGACTCTTTCCATTTGAGGTCTCAAGAATGTCCAATGACGGAATCCTAGCCAGGATGGGAAAGACCATCGCTGCTGACACGAGGAAGGGTGATTCAATGGCAATGGCTGCCATTTCATTGAAGAGGTATCAACTGAGGGTTAGATGGCCAAATCCCCTACTATATAATTCCCTAGGGTTCACTATAATAAAAACATTGAAAAACAGAGATTAACAGACATTAAAACATTATTATTACCAAAAGTATTATTGCCAATATTATTAGTATTATTAGTATTAGTAATATTGTAGATTCAGTGTATAGTTAGACTATCAGCATCCAGTGTGAAGTTTCATCTCAAGGATATTATTGCAGAAGGCAATAATTGGGAGATTATCAGAGAGATGAGTAGAGATCTGAGAGGGTTCTAGAGATGAAGGGAACCACAACTCAGGGGTAGCTGCCGACTGTATGTTGAGCTGAAAGAGACTGTCATCATGAGATCTTGACCAAGATCGGGTGGACAGTAACACAGGGAATGAATCCCTACAAATACAACTTTGATTATTTAATTAGAAGTACTTGCTGAAGCGTTGGGCCTGATAATAGTTCTAACTCAACTAAGGATTATAGTCTCCATACTATTATTGATAATATATTTTATACAACGCGAGGTGCACAAGGATATCGAACCTGTGTAGTAAAAAGGTTACTGGGTGATGACTGATTATTAACCAAGAGTAAGTTTTTACAGGTTGGCACAATTCAAAGAGGGCGATATGGTTCTCTTCCATGACCAACATGGGCTTGGGCAGAAGCACAAGCTGGCCAGAATTTGTATTGGTCCATTTGAAGTTATAGAGAAAACTGGGGTCAATGCTTATACCATCAAGGACCCCGCAAGTGGTTGGATCATTAACCAAGCAAAGATTATCCTACCCTATAAACAATAGGATACTTATTGTCCAGTAAAGGAGGTGGTAATGTCATGATTCCAATATGACTGGATGATAATCTTGGAACAGCTAGAGCGGATTGAAAAGAATCCGCTAAACATGACATTAGTTATGATTATTCTAGTGCCTCAAGATGATGCAATATTGAGATATAATGGGTTATTATTGGATCACCTCTAAATAAGGTGATAATGAGATGTTGAAATTAGACAGATATTAATTAAATTGCTTCATGCAGGTTGATAGAGAGCTAAAGAATAACAAGCTGAAATTGAGGAGAATTGGCGGAATAGAATAGTCCAAGCTATGAGAGCGGTATTATCCAAAGCTGCTGTAAATAAGCGAGATGGGCGATTAAATGAGGTAAGTTGTTAATAGTAGAGAGAGCGGAACAGCGAGAGGTCGCTGTATTTATTAAAGTAAATAAAAGAGTCGTTGGGGCGATTGCTTCTATTCTTAGTATATTTTTAAGTGTGTAGAAAGGACCAATGATCCCCACATCATCTCTCTATTGTTTAGAGGGTTCAACCTGTATGAACAATATGGCAGATCTTAACAATACTGTCTGAAATTATAACAGGGAGCTTGCGTCCTCTTCATTCAGGATCTTTGCATGTCATCCAATAAAGGAGATAAACAGCAGCTACTTATTTTAAATATCCTAGGATTGTTTCCCTTCAATTGTGCAATACCATTTAGATGGCAACCTCTGGTATTGAGATGAAGTCTCATCCAGAGCCAATTCTCATGTTCTCTTCAATGATACTTAATATTTTAGGGTAATGGTTCTTTTTTCAGCAATCCATTTGACCTTAGAAGGCTTGAACACAGAGGAGGATGGTCAAACTGTTAATAATCTTACTCTGAAATAAATTTGGCAAACTTTAGTATAACCGCTGACAAAAATATCTGGCAACACTGCAAGCACGTTATGACATCCTTAATGTCCCCATTCAGTCATAAAGCCATTTAATAAATATGATGCATTTTCTCATGCCTGGTGTTGTTAAAGGCGTTGACCTAATTTTAAAAATTTATCTATCATTAATGTTCAGAAATAAATCAATGAGACTGGGCCATCTGCTAAAACGCACTAACAATAATCCTGCGTCTCTTGCTCTGAATTTATTTAGAATCGCCATGCAGTGACCCCTACACTTTAAATAAACTTTTATTGTAAATGGGCCCAATAATGTTTATCATACTCACTAAAACTCATTTGTGCCCATAGTAGTCCCCAAATATCTTGATCCTAGACTAGATGACATCGTTATTAAATGTCTAGAGAGATCATTATAAATGCTCCTATTCATCCATATAAAGTGTCATAATTTGCCCAAACTTATCTTATTATATCAGAAACCTTTCCTGGAGTAGAACTTTACTATCTCCAGTAAAAGAAGGATATTTAGTATCATAAAGATCTTTGTACAACATTCTTTAAATTGACCTTGTCATTAACCACTGGTCATGAATTCAAGTAGAATAAAAGAAATTTCAGGAAGGAACTATACTTATGAAAGTAATGTGCTTATCTCGCGCACTAGATCATAATGTTCACTACAGGTAGCCCATTCAGATAACACATTAGCAATAACATGAAATCGTATGCCATATAAGAAAATAACTAAAATATCTAAGCCTTCATGTTTTACATCAACCCATCAGTTCTTCTTATCTGGACCACGTCAAAATAGGATATACTACTCTACTCGCTTTAAAGGAAACAATCCATACACATTACCCTAGAGCAGATTCAGCAGGTTGGTTGGATATTGTTATAAATGTTTGGCTGTTCAGTAAATAAACTGGCTGAACTTATGTTCTCTCTATTTTTGCTAAAACAACCAACTAAAGCAGTGGCAAGATTATTAGCGAGTTCCGTGGCATTAATTGAAGTCAAGTGCTGTCCTTTCTAAGTAGCATAGAACATCTAGATCAAAACATTATTGGGAACTTGCAGCCTACCGTGCACAGTTCTAAGATGCCTATAGTCTATCATCATGCATTAATTAAGGGTTTTTTCAATGGAACCACTAAATGCAGATGCTATGTGCTCCTTAGGCTTTCAATTAAAGAGTATATTACTAAGAATATGACAGGCCATCAACTCAAATCACAAATTCAGTCATTGAAGCTCTTAATGACTATATGATTTTATCAGGAAACTGAACTGGAACATAAGTTAGATCAGTCGGCAAGCTATTAATGAAAGAAGCATTACTGCCTTATGAGCACATAAAAATCATTTCCAATCAGAGGACAGGAAAGCAATAGACACTTCATGAACAGAAGTCCAGAAAGCTGAAAAAGCAAATATTCTCAGCCAGTATATGCAATTGGAGATGTAAGTTGCCGCTCACCTTAATGGTAGTACTTCTGAAGCGACCAAAATCTCCACAGGAAGGACTAAGACACATTTATAACCTTAAGGCAGCCATGCGTCAAGACATCAAATTCTTTTAGAGCACCTTAACTCTTTCAACAAAGATTTATAAATGAATTAAATTCTAATATTTACCGCTACATATCAATTGAGGGCTTTGGAATGTCAACAAGGATCAAAAGGCTGGGAATATAGAGCTCAGATCTATGATTTGTTGGCTACAAATCAAGATTGTAATATTAAAGCAGTTATTAAATCTTACGTAACAAGGCTGAGATTAATGAGTGTATCTGGAGCAACACATAGAGACTGACTCTAATTATGGATGGTGGCAATTTAAAATCTTAGTAATCCTCCAAAAAGAACAATATCAGTAAAAAGAATCCCTTTAAAATAGAGTCTTGTTATACCAAAATTCCCAGCCCTAACATTCCATACTGGCTTCCCTATTGGCTTTACTCCCTTCTTTGGGTCCTTCCACTCAGCTGTGAAGCCAAACTTGTGAATCTAGCAACCTGGGACCTCACTTTGGATTTTTAGGCCACATTTTAAACAAGTCACCTCCAGAATGCGATTAAAAATTATTTGAAAAGACTACTTTGTCAATTTTACTGTGCTTGAATGACTTAATAACGTTCAGCTCTTTATAAATGTCTACAATGATGATGTATGGGGCTGACAATTTGTTCAAGGCTACCTTTATGGTCAATTGTTTAGATGATCAGATTAGGGGGATTGATCATACTTTACTTACATGAGGAAAATTGGAGTTACGTTTGTTGAGTAATTGACTGGACCTAATTGTCAAATATTCAATAGAGACATGATAATTTTAGCATGCTTAAACTTATTATGGATCATATCAAATATCAGCAAGTATGGATCAGGTATATTCTAAGCTTATGCAAAGCTTAGGATCCGCGGCCTAGCAATTTCACTTAATAATATTTGACTATGATGACATGGGCTTGAGGGCTTTGTTGTTTAAGGTCAGACTTAAATTAAGTTTTGACTTAATGACTCAGGCACGTGGCCTTTGTTGGTCTATGTCAAAATTAGTTTTAAATGTCAGTCAAGTTTTTGATCAAATTAATTACTAATTTAGTGATACAAATCGCCTTGGTATGTGCTGCTGATTGCATGTGAAAGAGAATTGGTTCAGCTATTTGCAGATGCATCCAAAACTCCATCTTGAGAATGATGATGATGTTTACACTGACCCTGAGGCTGAGCATGATGCCCTGAGTCAAAGTATATGTAGACACTCTTACAAACATTTTACGTGTTCCTTTGGCCAAGTGCCATTGAAAATGAGACGTCATGGGTAAGATGTGGTGAACATCAAACCCTATAAATTACCTTCAAGTTGATGCTAATAAAAACATTCAACTACATGACTAGTTTATAGTTTAACTTATAAACTTTTTGTGTTTAATACTTAACTATATATTAGTCATTAATTTACTTGGGATCAATAAGATCAGGGCGGCATGCCATTGTCCAAGTAACGACAGTGGAATACAAATTTAGAGTACTATTACCAAGGAGTTATATTTTTAATTTAGTCACCATCCAGTCTATTGTCATCATACAATAGATGCACGACACTCCACCCCACATCTGAAGAAGAACCAGCCCTCTGAAGCAGAACCAAAATTCAACAAGTGGCGCTCATGGCTGGGATCGCAGATGGTGACCACGCTGAGCAGGGGAGCAATCCCAATCAATTATTCAGAACCATCACTGGGCCTAATGGGAATACTGAAATGACTTTGTCCCAGATTAATTGGGAAGATGTACCCATTATTACCTATCCCAACGAACCCATTTCACCTGAAGAGCTGGAACATCTTGAACAGCAGTTGTTAAGAGGGTATCAAATAGGACAAGGGCCCGCAGACAATAGTAGCAATCCTTTTTACCACCAACAACAGCAAGATGTGTTGTGGATGAGATATTTTTTTCATCATCAATTATGTGTAGCTCAGATCTAAAACAATTTAATTGGGATAGAGAATATCGCCCAATACTTAATTGAATTTGTACATCCCACCTCTAGAAATTCTCAGATGACAATCGCCCGCCATCATGCAGCCATTACTGAGTTGGTGAACTTCTCTTGCAACTCCAGCCAGGAGGGCCAAATTTTATATGAGCGATTGGAAGCCATCTTCTCTGAGGTCCATTCTAGTTTGGAGGCAAATTACAACTTAGCCACTTGGGCTAATGACCGGGTAGCAGAAAAGCACAAGAGCTAAATGACAAATTGCATTCTATCTTTGAAAATTTCTTAGAGGAAAGAGGAGTCACCGAATCTTGGGTCAACAATATCACTCAGACATCTATTAATGCTTCAGAGTTCATGAGGCTTAATAACAAATCCCAAGAGGCGCAGTTAAACCATAACGATGAATTTCATGACCAGTATTGATGTTTGAGCACCCAAATTTTGCAGATGAAGGATGAATACACCAGAAAAATCAATTACTGGCAAACATAATTTTAGGGACCAATGGGCGAAAAATGAAAAAAATCAAGACTCTATTGATCATCTTAATCTAAAGATCAATAATCTCAATGATGATGTTAATGCTTTTAAAGAGTCAAACAATAATCTCCATGGAGAATTAAACCAGTGCAAGAAGGCAATAAAAGAAAAGGACCAAGTGCTTTCCACCTTGCAACTACAAGCTACTAGCTTGAATGAGGAAATTGTAAAATTAAAATTAAAAAACCAAAATCATGTCAATTGAGAAAATGAAATCAACAAGCAAATTCAAGCTCTGGATGATGGGCGTTGTCAGTGTGCTACAAACCACTTGACTAGAAATTCTTCCAAATATTATGAGGATGAAGCTTCAGAAATAACTACCAAAACAGATTCTGGGCCACATTGACAATTTCCTAGCAATATGGTTGTTTTGGCCAACCCTAACACCTCAAACTGGGATACAATACCTCAACGCCCTAGTACGCCTGGCTCTAGTCAACAATGAAGTAATTGTGAAACCAGGAATCGGGAAGCAATAATTATAAACCAGCAAACCTGTTTGCTTTTGACAAGAATGGAAGTATTACCACATTTTGTCAAACGCTTTGAAATGGCCATCTATGGGGCCAGCGACCATAAAAAAGCAGCCACTATGATTAACTGCTTGGATGAGTGGAGCATTGAGTTGATTATGCCTCACATTAATGAAAATCCAACATATGCTGAAGTCAAGGAGGCTGTGCTTCATGAATTTGGAGGCCCAGTATGGATGCCCCCAAGTTAATGGCGCTTTAGTCAGCATTTTATGCAAAAATACAGCCTTGGCGCCTTCGCAATGGGCAACTTCAATTAGTGCAACCATATTTGCATACAATATTGGACACCACAGCAGCACAGGCCACTCTCCATTTCAATATTTGTATGGTAGACAGCCCGCTCTGCTTCCATTATTATATTCAGTACTCAGTTCAACTGACGCAATTAACCCACATAACTATGTTAAGCAACTAGTGAAGACCCTAATCAAGTTGCAATCTGAAGCTTATCAAAATGCAATTTTTCAAAAAACTATTCAGAAGAGCTATGATGACGCTAAACAAGCTATGGTGACTAAGTAAAGGAAGGAGATTTAGTAGTATATTGTGACACTCATAGTGCAGGCCGCGCACACAAGCTAGCCTCGCTTTGGAAGGGTCCATTTATTATTTTGGAGAAATCATCTGAAGATGTATATACCATTAAGGATCAAGGCAGCTGGGTTGTTAATTGAGTACATGCTAAGTTCCTTCATCCATATCATAAAGAATAATAATACAAAAAAGAAGAAGAATTAAAAAGAAAAAGAAAAAAGAAACAAAAATAAATTAATTAAAAATTTGGATATAATAAATATAAAGATTTAATAATGCAAAAAATTAATTGCAAGCCATAGAGTTTAATTCATAGATTTGATGCCTCACTGGCATTAGAACTAGGTACCCCTTCTTAGGTTGGGAGAGGAGAGTGCGATCAAACTGGAGAAGCCTGTAATGGAATTGGAGAGATGCAGATTTCATACAAGTTTGACTATCTAGACCCTGTCAGAGATGTGCCAAACCCAAGAAAGCTCGGCACCAGGCACGCTGGCCCTGTCAGCTTAGGAAAGGCCATCAAACTAAAAGAAAGTCCATTAAAAGGGACTTCAGAATAGGTGGGGAAGGTTTTCTCAAGAGTAAATGCCGCTGAAAGGAAGATACAATCAGCAAGAAGGCTCTCAAGGCAGGGGTAAATGGAGGGGAGGAACTCTTTCGCGTGAAACATTTGGGAACGGCCTCATATAATACCCTGTGCATGTCAGGCATGGTATCAGTGGGAAGTGACGAAGGAGGGAAGCAAACACATGCACCCAAAAGAGCCATCTGGGGGACATACTTCTCAGGAAGCCCCTTAGCCAAGCTTTTACAAAGGGCTCAGTATAACACCAGGATGTGCCAATCCTTTGAAATCCAAGTCTTGAGGCCCAACGAGATGTAAAAATTAGTATGTACTGAAGTGGGTTCACACCAAAGCCTAGCAACCGAGTTAGTGAAAATAAGGGCCTGGTTGGCCTCAAAAATATCATATGTGGCAACCTCAGGACCAGTAGCAAGTGCAAATGACAAGTAGGCGTTCACAAGCTCTGACATCAAATTGAGCTCAAGACTCAAAGAAGCCACACTGCCCACATGCAAGGAGGAAGCAAGATTCTTTGAAGTGAAGATGCTAAAAAGTGAAAACAAGAAGTCCAGAAGAAGATCCCCATCCAAAGCAAATTGATTTCTGATCAAGGTTTCTTTTGACTGAACAGCTTCAGAAGGCCGAAGAGATAAAGAATAAATCAAAAGGGGATCCCGCTCAACCCATTGGGATGTTTGACTGACTGTACCTGAAGCCACGGAGGCTTGTTCAGGGTTATCAATTGGTGTTATTGCAGCGGGATGCGAAGATGAACTCTCTATTACTGTGGAAGTGTAGCTGGTCAACCCAGCTTGAGGAACCATGGTCAACACGCCCAAGTTGACCATAGCGCGCCGCATGGACTTGCTTAGCCTTAGGAAGGCTCATCTGTCTGAGGCGGAAAGGCTATCAAGATAACGTTTGTACTTTGAGGAACATGAAAAGTTATACATTGTGACCCAAGAAGAAGGGTACCCGCCGCTTATATCCAGTCAAGGTGGGGGAAGTTTTGAGTAATTGACTGGACCTAATTGTCAGATATTTGATAGGAGCATAATAATGTTAGCATGCTTAAACTTATTATGGATTTATCAGATATCAGCGATTATGGATCAGGTATATTCTAAGCTTACGCAAAGCTTAGGATCCACGGCCTAGCAATTTCACTTAATAATATTTTACTATGATGACATGGGCTCGAGGGCTTTGTTGGTTAGGTCAGACTTAAATTAAGTTTTGACTTGATGACTCGGGCATGTGGGCTTTGTTGGTCTATGTCAAAATTAGTTTTAAATGTTGTTTGAGTTTTTGATCAGATTAATTACTAATTTAGTGATACAAATCGCCTTGGTATGTGCTGCTGATTACATGTGAAAGAGAATAGGTTCAGCTATTTCAAGATGCATCTGAAACGCCATCTTGAGAATGATGATGATGTTTACACTGACCCTGAGGCTGAGCATGATGCACTGAGTCGAAGTATATGTAGACACTCTCACAAACATTTTACGTGTTCCTTTGGCCAAGTGCCATTGAAAATGAGACGTCATGGGTAAGATGTAGTGAACATCAAAACCTATAAATTACCTTCAAGTTGATGCTAATAAAAAACATTCAACTACATGACTAGTTTATAGTTTAACTTATAAACTTTTTGTGTTTAATACTTTACTTTGTATTAGTCAATAATTTACTTGGGATCAGTAAGATCAGGGCGGCGTGCCATTGTCCAAGTAACAACAGGGGAATACGAATTTAAGAGTACTATTACCAAGGAGTTATATTTTAAATTATAGTCACCATCTAGTCTATTGTCGTCATACAATAGATGTATGAAACTCCATCCCACTGCAGAAGAAGAACAAGCCATCTGAAGAGGACCAAAATTCAACACTGTGCTATGCAAATTTGGCAGTCTTAAAATATGGCTACTTGCAATGCTGAGTTAATGTCTATTCAATTTAAAAAAATGAGACTATCACTGAACACACTGACAGGTTTTATCATGAGGCACAGGTCTCATTGTGAGCAAAGCCTATGGCTGAAATTGATTTGAAAATCACCTTACAAAACGCTTTTAAGGATTGCACTGATCTCTACAACTCCTTATAGCCTGCAATAACTAAGGACTTAAAAGTTTTATAGGTTTAGATACCTCAAGTGGTGTGAGGTTACCTTTTGTCCATTAGATATAGAGACTCAAGACAGTCGCACCAACCTAAACAAGGTAACGCTAAGAACCTAATAGGAACTTGTTATACCTAACAAGAAAAACTGAGTCCTCAGCAGAGCCTCTCTGAAGTTACTTTCTTAATTGTGAGTTTAAGGGGTAATGTGATTCCAGATATCCCAGGGATGGTCCAACATAAACTTTATTGTTTCACTGTAAATGATGAAGACAAGGGAAAAGACAGTCACTATTTGATTTGGGCTACTCTATTTTTGATCAATCATCTATCCCAAATCAGAAGGATTGTTAGTATAGTCCCATCCGATGCTTGCAGTAACATGATGCCAGCGCACTAAAATTGAAAAGTAAGGCCATGAACTAACTCTAAACCTTATGCTACACTACTTGCATATCAATTCTAATTTAGGGAACCAGATGGGCAAGTGACTTACCCCTTGAAAGGATTTAAAGTAGCCCCAACCTTGAAACTTTGAACAACCATATTCCAGATGCTGGTGATAAGCTCAAGACCATATCTGACCAAAATAATAAGCTGTTCTCATATTAAACGTGAAAAAAATCACCACTCTGAATCTAACTATATTAAAATAAATGTAGTTAAGATCCAAGCTCTTCAGTAGTCAACATTGATGCCCCAGTGAACGTAATCTTAGCCATTTTGTAAATAAGCTAAAAATTGTCCTGAAGTGGCCCATTGTCAATAATATAAATCTGAAGGCCTGGGCAGTATCATTAGTGAAAGATTCTTTAGTGCCCTGCCAATGAGATTTGGTTCTCTTCAAGTCAGTTTAACCGCTCTAGTTCTACCCAGCCAGAGCTATCAATTCCTAATTAGCATGAGTTTTCTTAAGGTTTTATTGAAAAGCTCTCAACTACAGGAAGAATGTTCTCAAGATCCTTGATCAGACCTAACCCCTTCATTACTGTGATATACAGGTTCCTCTTGATAATTGAATAATTTCATCAAAGTGATTGCACTAATAGAGTAATTTTATCTGTTACAACAAATGGTTGTCGTTTAAGCTACATCTCCAAACATTTCCAAAAGCCAGGGCATTCTCATACAAGCCTTCTTCAGTTTTGAGCTGCACCTTGGAAACAGCGAGATTTAAGCATCATACTGACCCTGTACCTTCCAGACAAGTTATTAGGAGAAGTTCAGTTCCCATGGGAAAAGACCCTTATTAGATCTAATGCAGCCCCTGGTCTAATTGTCCCTGGGCATCAATAGATCTGTGTAATCCTGAATAATATGACCACTTAGAAGAGTATTGTAAACTTAGGAGAGAAGCTCATCAAAGTTCCTTTACTACCCTAAAATATGGTCTCAACCAGATAAAATTTTGTATAACAACCAGATTTTGGCCTATCCAGTGTCACTTTATATGCATATGCAATTATATTGCAGGATCAGTTGAGGCCCTATCAGAATAGCAAGAGATTCAAGCTTTGTCTTTTATTGAAAAATGTGCGCATATATTTGCTACCAGAGACTATGACTTAGGATGCACAAAAAGTAACTTTATCAAATTATTACCAGCAATGCAAAATCCTATATGTTCTTAACCTATATGATGCAGTTTTGCCTGAGAGAAAGTCGTATAAAAAGAGCTCAGACGAAAATTCAATATGTAAGGAATAACTTTAGCCTGTCATAGTCCCTGGGTCATTCCTGTACTTATTGTTAAAAAAGGATTGTTCCAACAGAGTAGTGATTGATTATTACAACTAAGATTTTAGAAATGTCTCTTAACCTCTAATGCATTTAGATGTCGCTCTTGTTCAAATTGGAGGCTTCAAGTACTTTACTGCTGTAATATCATAAGTGACTATTGGTAAAATTTACCTACCAAAGAAGTAACAGGTGAAGTGCGCCATTATCAATTTACTAAGTCTGTTTTAATCAACGCGCATGCCCCAAGGTTTATATAATGCGCTGGCCACCTTTTAAAGAGACGTGGCCATCATATTAGGAGATTTGAAGTTTGCTTTGACTTTTGTATCCCAGAAATAAATTGTTTATTGCGCACCTTCACGCAACATCTGTCTCATCTAATGAATTTTTTGCGAATAGCTAAGGATTAAGTTAAAACCAATACTATTGAGTGAAAGTTTTTCAAGATCCAAATGGAGTACTTTGGTCACATCAATAACACTTAAAGAATACGCCTCTGCCTCAGAAACTTGAAGCTGTTAATAAAATGAGGATTTCCGAGAACAATCAGGATTTTAAAGCGTTTTTAGGCATTGTAGGGCACTACTGCCAGTTTATATAGGAATTTTCACAGCATCTAAGCTCTTTCTCGTCTACTATGAGGTGAAGTGGCCTTCATATGGTCTCTGTATTGTATGATGACCTTCAACAAGTTAATAGCAGTATTAAATTGAGGGCCAGTGCTAAACTACCAGGTTTTGACTGTTCATTAATCATTCATCTTAGCACTTTGTTAATAGCCATCTGATATGTGCTCTCTCAGTATGGTGAGCACAAGAACCACCCAGTAGCCTTCTGCAGTCGCGTCCCTCCCAAGCAGGAGAGAAACAATATGTTACCAAATGCAGTGCTTAACAATCATCTTTGCTTGTAAACAAATATTTTTATAACTATGGAGCTAAGTTCCAAGTTGTTACCAATCATGCCTCCTAGCGGTAGCTATATAACTTCAAATAGTCTCAAGGCCAGCTAACAAGATGGGCTTGAAGCTTCAGGCCTACGACTATGAGGTGGTGCACCAATCTTGGTCATATCATTAAAATTCCAACATTGCTCTCACATTTACACATTTGTTCTGCACTGGCTCCCTATATATAAATCTTTCTGAAGAAATAGAAAGCCCGCAACTACAATGACTAGAAATCTCAACTTAGGTGTACTTTGGATTAATTAATAAGTAAACACTAACTTCTGAAGTGGGGTACTTTACAAAATCAATAAGTGAAGATATAAAATGATCATACTCTGCACCCTTTTAATGAACGTCATTTATTATGCAAGATCACCTCATTGTTGTGCATGAAGGGCTGGTTAAAATGATAAAACGGATTCAAAAGAGGTATTAGTGAGATTCTAGATGTCAGGGTAAATCCTGAAATTAGTGGAATTCCTGAGATTATAGATATTGTCAGTCAGATCAATATGATATGTGATGAAGTTAGATCGAATAATTGCATATCAAATTAATGATTGTAGTGAAAATATTCGATTAATCGTTTAAATTACTCCATTTGCAATAGTATTAGGTCATTTAATCGCACCAAAATGAATTTATGATGAGACTGAGACGATTCCCACTGCCTTTCAAAATCACATGCAAGTTGCAATCACATAAGCTCCAGAGAAGAATAGTGCACTGTTTAAAATCAATTAAGCTTTGGTAAGTCCAGGAAGTTGGATGGTATATAAAACCAAGGCATTCATTTGGTTAGTCTTTGCAGTCAATAAATTATTCGTATAATGCAAACACTATTAAGTTTACCTACTAAAGTGTTATCATTACCAATCTACCACCCCAGCCTACAAAAAAACTCCCTTCCAACTTTCCCCTTTTAGAGCCATGTCTTTAAGCAACTCCCATACCAGCTTACCCACAATTCCTTATACCTGGACACCTCTAGTGTCCTTGTCATACTGGGCTAAACCCTTTGGTTATGATAACTTATGGTTAGCTACCCCCAACCAGGTCAGTAGTACACCAGTCCCTGACACTTTGACTGCCACTATTTATAATAAATATCCCACCGCATTTTTATTATTGGGGGCTTTGATATATGCCTTGTTGATGGGAAGTTACCAATTGCTAGTGCGGATGATTCCCCAGTAAAGAAAGATAAAAGATCTTATAAAGGAGCAGTAGGACCCAGTCAAGTGCAGACAGTTAGTGTGGCCAACCATACACCTATGACTTACCCTACAGTTCCTTGCAAAAGAAATTAACTTTAGCTGAAGTGAAAGAAGTTCATAAATTGTTGAGAACATATTTTAAAGCTTATCCTGAGACCTATTCAGATGATGCACGGAAAATTATTTGAAGTGGGTTCACAACTCACTGGTGATGCGCTGAGTTGGTTTATAATTAACCTAGAAGATAATGATAATGTGTGCACTAAATATGAGGAATTCAAAAGTCAATTTTTAGCAGCAGCAACCCACACTAACACCAGATTAGAGTCAAGGATAGCCTTGATGAATTTTCAGCAAGAAGGGAAAACTGTTGAGGTATACATAAAGATGTTCCTGGATATCTTTCAGAAGGCAGAGTTAGATGAAGAAATGGGAGCACTTTACTTCAGGCAAGGGTTAGGAAGCCGCTTAGCTGAATTAATCATACATCACCCCACCACGCTGCCATTTAAAGAAGTTATTGATATCACACAGAATCTAATGGTGAGTGCTGACGGACCAGAAGAATTCTGTATTCAAGGGAATTACAAGAAGAGAAACCCCAGACCATCGTTTCCTCATTAAAGAATGATACTCAGTCTTATCCATTATTAAGTGTGAAATTACATGTTGGAAAGAAGTGTTTGAAAACTATGGCTTTGCTGGACAGTGGGGACTCACGGAACTTCATCTCAGAGCATGCAGTGAAAATGCTGGGCTTGCATGCAAAGAAACCTTGGATGAAAGTAACTTTGGGAAATGATGAACAGTCTCTAGCTTACCGCTGCTCACGTCACATTGACTTGAAGTTTGGGGTATGTAAAATGAAAGTTGAGTTTTGTGTCCTGCGTAGTTCACTCCATCCTGTAATTCTTGGGTATCCTTGGTGGACACAGGTTGAACTCCAGAAACAATTATGGATGGAACTCTATCACAACTAAGCTAAAGGATAAGCTCCTTGAGTGTGTGTTAGAAGAGCATAAAGGTTTGGACATGTCCGCAACTGTAAATCAGGTTGGTCCACTGGAGCCTTACAAAGGAAGGGTCCCTGATTAACTCTCAAAATTGGGCTTCATTTTTTGGAGAGGAGGAGGCTAAGCAACTACCGGCTCATGGATCCTTTAATCACGCGATTGATTTAATAGAAGTGAAGCAGCCCACCCATGGACCTATTTATAGTTGCAATAAGAGGGAACAAATGCCCTGAAAGAATATCTGGATACAATGCTTGAGAAGGGGTTCATACAGGTTTCCCGCTCTCCATGTTTATCACCCTTGTTGTTTATTTTGTAAGAAGGATGGTGGACTACGGCCATGTATAAACTACCAGAAGCTCAATGATATAACCATAAAGAACTGGTATCCCTTACCTGATGTTGATCACTTGAGTGACCAATTGTCTGGAGCTAGAATCTTTTCCGAAGTTGACTTAGGGATGCATTCAACCAGATACGGATAGATTAAGGTGATGAGTGGAAAACAGCGTTTAAGACATGATTTGGGCTATTTGAGTATCTGGTGATGCCATTTGGGTTGTGCAATGCACCTAGTACATTTCAACAAATGATTAATACAGTGATGGGTGACTATCTGGACCACTTCTGCGTAGCCTTCTTAATGACATTTTGATCTACAGTAAGACGCAGAAGAAACACTTATTGCACTTGTTTTTGGTCTTTGAACAACTTGGAAGGTACAACTTGCATGTGAAGCTATCAAAATGTGAGTTTGAACAGGAGGAAGTTGAATTTCTTGATTATGTTATGGGCAGGAATGGGTTCACCATGGCACCTAGCAAAGTGGATGCCATCACATCTTATCCTACACCTAATAACTGGAAGGATGTTCGTAGTTTCTTAGGCTTGACAAATTTTTGTAGGGATTTTATCAAAGACTTTTCTTCTATTGCGTTACTCTTAACACGGCTTACATCAGAAAGTGTTTCATATAAATGGTCTCAGGCAGCGGAAAAATCTTTTTCTGACTTGAAGGCTGCCTTTGTTTCTGCACCTGTGTTTGCAATGCCCAATGATGAAAAGCCCTTTGTGGTTGAGACTGATGCTTCAGGATACGCTCTTGGGGGGTTTTGTTGCAGGAGGGGGATAATAGTAGGCTACAGGATGTAGCCTACTATTCCAAGAAATTCATCCCAGCGGAATGCAACTATCCTATCTATGACAAGGAAATGTTGGCTGTTGTTCAATGTCTCAAACACTGGCGTTGGTACCTGTGTGGGGCAAAGTACCCAGTGAAAGTTTTGACAGACCATAAAAACTTGACTTACTTTTTCACCGCACGGCAATTGAACCAGCGTCAGGCACAATGGGCACTTACTCTGGCGGATTATGACTTAGACATTGGGCACAAACCTGGGAAAATTAATTTGGTTCCAGATTCCTTAAGCCGGCATCCTGACATGATCCCTGAAGAGGGGGAAATTACCAAGTTTAATACATAGGTGCTTCTGAAGATCAAGGATCCCGTTGCATTATTATCTCATCTTGTGCTAGTGGGCCGTGGAGATGAGATTTTGGATGTTCAAAGTGATGATGCTTTCTGTCAGAATGTGAAGAATGATCTCATTCAAAACTTAGACAGTGTGTGGTACAAAAAGGGTTACTCGTTAAAGGGTCAGTTAGTATTTTGGAAAGGTTATTTTTACATGCCAGAAGGACCTTTAAGATTAGATGTCATGCGCGAGCACCACGATGTAGGCATGGCAGGACACCCTGGGAAGAATAAAATGATCCAAATGATTCAAAGAACTTACTCAATGCCCTAGTCTTAGAGGGGATGTCTTAAAATATGTGGCAGGATGTGAGGTCTGTGGGCGACCCAAGGTTCGTAGAAGACTTCCTGAAGGACAATTACAGCCATTGTCAATCGCACAAGAGCCATGGGAGTCAATATCCATGGATTTTATAGTAGAGCTACCCCGTTATAAAGGATTCAATGCAGTGTTGGTGGTGGTAGATAGATTTACTAAAATGGCTTATTTTATCCCAACTACTACCAATGTCACGGCTAAAGAGATAGCTCATTTGTTTTTGAGAAATGTATTCCTGCATCATGGTACTCCCAAGGAGGTGATCTCAGACAGAGGGCCTCAATTCACATCAAAATTTTGGAAACAGCTCCTTGTAGACCTTGAAATCAAGAGATGTTTATCCACTGCATACCATCCGCAGACTGATGGACAGACTGAGAGAGTTAATCAGTTGCTGGAGCAGTACCTGAGATGCTATTTTAATGTAGAGCAGGACAACTGGGTTGAGTTGTTGCTATGGCCCAGTTCTGTTATAACACTCTAGATTACTCTTCAACTGGAATGTCACCGTTCAAAGCTAACTATGGGTATGATGTGAACTGGGAACCATTACCATCTGTTGAAGCAGATAACCCCCTGGGAGGAAATTTTTACGGAACATTCATCAAACTCATGCACTTTGCTTGGCCAATCTGAACAGAGCAGTACATACTTACAAAGTCTTTGCAGATAAGAAGCGTGTGCCTGGTAAGCTGTTAGAAGCAGGTAGCCAAGTTTACCTGGACGCTCGAAATATTCCTTTGGATGTACCATGTCAGAAACTTACCCATCAGCGCGTAGGGCCATACAAGGTCACAGAGGTTATAGGAAAGGTGGCTTACCATCTTGAATTTCCTGAAGGTTGGAAAATTCATAATGTATTCCATCGTTCCCTCTTGCACAAAAAAGAAGGAATCTGACATGTACCAATGACATTATTGTGGGTGTAAATGCTAAAGACAAGGCTGGGCACCAAAAATCCCAAAAGGTGAAACTTCAGGCCCTTCCAGACCTGAAGCATACCGTGGACCAGCGCTGGGTGCAGGCCAGGTATGCTCAGGTTGGCCTGGAGGAGGAACCTAGGGCCCAGCCTTGCAGCTAGGGATTCGCGTTAAAATGAACCGTTTACCAAATCAAGGTGGATGGTTCAGTGTGCTTATTTTTGGAACAAGGGTTATAAAACCCGTTCCTGCTATGAAATAACGCGCTCAGGTCAAATCCAAATTCAGTCAATAACTCAAGTGAAGTCAGTTTTGGCCTATTTTACTAACTTGGATGGAAGTATCGCCCTATTGGCAAGTCGCTGCTTGGGCCCACTGTGGCATAACCCCAATTTCCCCATCCAAGCTTAAATACATTTTCCTCTGACCAACATTCCTTGTTGTCATCTTTCCATTTTAATAAAACCCGATTTTTTGCACATTTTTATGTTATTTCCAGTTAACCTGTGCGCGGACCTCTTCAAGGAAGTCTCGCAATATATTAACCAGTTGATCATAACCACAGTAAGACCTTCTTTCAGTGCTCCGTTGGGCCGCCCAGGTTCCCTCCAACCTGTGCCGCTCCCTACTGCTCCCATCCCAGCACCCCATCATTTCCGTTGAAGGTTTCCCACTGTGGATAACCACTTTCGCGGTTAGCTGCTCCAGCTCCAGCACCATCTGCAGGGCACTAGCAGCTGCCCTTATATAGGCTGGTTTCCTGGTGTTGGCCTTGTGCAATCTGCACCAACACACTGGGAAACAGAGAGTTACAGATACTCTCCTGACATTAGATGACCAATCACCTTTTCTTATGTGCATGAACTTTTTCTGCGTGGAACTTTTTCAAAGTGGAAACAGTGGCCGTCAGCTGTGGGCTCTGGCTGTCATTAGCTGCACCTCTGTTTCCTCATTTTCCAGAAGGTTGGAGCAACTCGGCATTATTTTGGTTGCCTCCAACTGGAAAGTATCCACCCTTCATGTTCATATCTGGTGGAGTCAGACACTTCGATATCTGAAAGTTGTGATTCCCTTACTTTCCACTGAAATTACTAAATGTTATTTCAAGAAACGAATTTTCTATCACCAGCGCATTCAGACAATGCCAGCGGAATCAGCGCAGATGGGCCTGGTGGTGTTGGCTTTGGATAATGTTGGGCATTCTGTCACAGTTTCAGGGTTAGGGTCATTCGCATCTCAAACTGCGTTTTATAACAAGACCTTGGCCTCTATCTCTGAACCTTTTGTTTGGTCATATGGTTTGGATGAGGACTCTATTCCTGTGTATCAAATTACCCCTGAGAACCAACAGTTGACCTTTACCCATGATCCAGGGCACTCAGGAGGTGGAGAAGGAACTTCGTTTTAGATATAATCAAGTATATGCACCTGCAGAAGGCATGGTGAAGTATGTGGCCTCAGTATTAAGATTGGCCAGATATTCCACCCCCTTTTTGATTCCCAAAACCATTCTGTGTGCAGGCTTGAGTTAGATGATGAGAACTTTGGTGAAGTGTTGTCAATATCTTCCATAAATAAAGATCATTCTGGGTATTTTCTATTGACTGCCACCCTCTCCTCGCCTTTAGGGAAATTTACCACTACTATTTCTTGGATACTGGAGCTACTGGAAACTATATGGACCAGTACTTAGCCGACTACCTTGGGCTGAATTACTTGCCAGGTGATGTGGTTAGAGGAGGGGCGACTCAAGGTATTCCTACTCTAAAGATCATTGTAACAGTGGATTATCAGGTTGGCAAGTACCACTTGTCTAATCACTTCAGTGCGATCAAAAACCTCATGTTCCCTATCATTTTGGGTGTGGAATGGTGGCGGAAGTTTTATGTTAGAACTAAACTGAAGGAGAATACCTTGACTCTCATCATGAAGAATGGTCGCACATTTGTTGTGCCTTTGTCCAAAAAAAAACGCCCCAGGCGACTTGCCCCACTGGACCCACCGTATCCCTTGTATCCTTCCTCAATGCAGAAGCCCTCAGTGGAAATCCCTATACTTTCTTGCTTGGGGGGTTTGGAATCCTCTTTTGATGCAGCATCTGTTAGCGCACTCCCTGAGCACTCTGAGTTTGATTGTGACTTCAAGCTCATGGTGGATCTGGTGCATATCTCTTCCCCTATTTACCCATTGACTGTCTGGGAGGAAGAGGCGTTGGATGTGTGGGTGAAAGAACAGTTATCCAAGGGTGCTATTTTTCAGCGTACCTCCCCTGTATGCTCCCCCTTACTCTTAATGGAGAAGTCTGATGGTACTTTACGCCCCTGCGTAGACTATGGTAACCTTAACAATGTTACTGTACCAGACCTCCATTCCATCCCTTTGGATTCACAGATTGCACGTTATGTGGAGAAGGCGAAGGTCTTCTCCAAGTTGAATTGCCTCAACGCGTTCAATCAGATTCATATTAAAAAGGGACAAGAGTGGTTGACCGCATTCTGTACCTGAAAAGGGATCTCCCAGTTTTGAGTCATGCACTTTGGGCTTAAAAATGCTCCTGCTATCTTCCAACGCCACATTGATTCAGCGTTGGGGGACCTGTTAGGGGTATGCGCGGTCGCTTACATGGATGATATCCTGGTGTTTTCCCTGATCAGGAATCCCATGAAGGTCACCTTCAGCAGGTGGTGGAGCGGTTAAAGGCAGCCAGCCTTACGTTGAAAATATCAAAGTGCGAGTTCTTTAAGTCCCAGGTCACGTTTCTGGGCAACTTTGTGTTCAACCAAGGACACATGATAACTCCAGACAAGGAGAAGGCGATTCGTGAGTGGCCCACTCCAACGTCAGTAAAGGAGTTGAGAAGTTTTTTGGGGACGTTTACGTTCCTTAAGAAGTTCACCCAAACCTTTCTGAAGTTGCCGCGCCTTTATATAAGGCGAGTGGGGCAAAAGTACTACAGTGGTCTTCCGTTTTGGAGGATGCCTTTCAAGCAGTAAAGTGTATGTTGCTGTCCACTTCTGTTCTTCGCCATGTCGACCCAAAGAAAGAGATTATTGTTGCTTCAGATGCCTCCAACTTCGCCATAGTGGCAGCCCTTTTACAAGTAGGTGAAGATAGAATAGAGCATCCGGTGGGATATTTTTCTAGGAAGATGTCTTTGCCAGAGTTGAATTATGCCGTTTATGACAAGGAGTTACTAGCAGTGGTGGAGACGTTGAATTTTTGGCGTCACCACTTGCATGGCTCTACCCAGCCATTCTGTGTACGTACATACCATCGTGCCTTGCTGTACTACCGCGCACCTCATGTCCTAACCCCATGGCAAAACCGGTGGCATGAGACCCTTGCCCAATTTGTGTTTTCTTATGAGTTCACTAAAGGCAAGGAGAATGGGTTGGCGGACGCCTTAAGCCAAAACCCTGCCCTAGCTCCTGATCCTAAGGAGGTGGAGATGCACAATACCCAGTTGATGATTCCGCCGGGTCAGATTGCATCCCCACTTCTCACTTCCTTGGCCAAGAAGCCAGCGCTTGCTCCTCTAGAAAATGTGGAGGAATATGGTATGTTCAGAAAGGTGGTCCTTTCTCAGCCATTGTCAGCCGAATATACTATGGTCCTTGCAAAGAGCGCCTTGAATCAGGAGGATATTGCCAGAGGTTATCACATGAAGAATGAGATGGTGTGGTTCCAGGGGCGCTTATGGGTTCCTGCTGGACCACCTCGCCTGGAATCATCTGGGACCATCACGATGGAATCACTGTTGGTCATCCAGGAAAGGCGAAGACCCTTGAGCTTCTCCGCCGCACTTACAATTGAAAGGGATTAGCCACTCAGGTAGGCTGGTACTGTAAAGAGTGCCTAGTCTGCAACCAAATGAAACCAAATTGGCAGCCTCTCGCAGGGTTGTTGGTACCAGTCCAAAAGGCTGAGGGCCCTTGGACTTCCCTATCAGTTGATTTCGTTGTGGAGTTACCTAATTCTGATGGCTATGATGCTATCATGGTGGTGGTGGACCGTTTTACAAAGTTCGCCCACTTTATCCCTTGCCAGACCACGGTTACCGCGACGGAGATGGCTAGACTGTTCATTACCCATGTGTTTGCGCTTCATGGGGTTCCCCAAGAAATCATTAGTGACTGTGGACCCCAGTTTACCTCTGTCTTTTAGGAGGAGATATGTAAGACTATGCAAATCCGCCCTTGCCGTTCAACTGCCTATCACCCCCAATTGGATGGGCAGACAGAACGAGTGAATCAGTGCCTTGAACAGTTCTTGCGGTGTTACACCACCGCAGATCATTCAGATTGGGTTTCTCATCTCCCTATGGCCCAAAGTTAGTTATAACAACGCACAACATGCATCAATTGGTTGTTCCCCTTCTTTGCCAACTATGGCTTTAATCCCATCTTCAACATGGAGCCTGCTTATGGGTCTAAGGTGGAAGCAGTGGTGGACTTTGCGAAAATGATCAAGAAGGTTGACAAAGAGGTGAGCACAAATTTAGACGCGGCCATGCAGGCTAACAAGGAGAACGAAGATAGTAAGAGATGGGTTAGACTGGCATACAAAGAAGGAGATCTGGAGATGCTGGATGTGAAAAACATCCCAATCAAGCAGCCATGCAAGAAGCTGTGACCTAAGAGTATTGGGCCTTACCGCGTTGTTAAGAAGGTGGGCCACGCCTCATACCAGTTGGATCTTCCCCCTCGTTTCATATCTTCTCTTTCTTCCATGAGAGCAAGCTTACATTGTTTGAGGGCTCCCCTCCAGAGATTCCCGAGGCATATCTCGTGGATGGGGCGCCAGAGTGGGAAGTGGAGGAGATTGTTGCCTCGCGTCATGTGAAGAGAGGACTGGAGTACCTGGTGTCGTGGAAGGGATTTGATGCGGTGGAGAACAGTTGGGTTCCTGTGCGGGATTGCGCCCATGCCCAAGAATTGATAGAGGCTTTTCACCAGCGTTTCCCCCAGGCCGCCGGCTCAAAGTCACCTCCAATCATTGCCGCTATGAAGTTGGCCCCCGCTCACATGAGCTTCTCCCTTGCTCATGCCCCTGGAGGGGGGTAGAGCCCCTCAGGGAGGAGAGGGTAATGTCATGTACCAATGACATTATTGTGGGTGTAAATGCTAAAGACAAGGCTGGGCGCCAAGAAGCCCAAAGGTGAAACTCCAGGCCCTTCCAGACCTGAAGCATACCATGGAACAGCGCTGGGTGCAGGCCAGGTATGCTCAGGTTGGCCTGGAGGAGGAACCTAGGGCCCAGCCTTGCAGCTAGGGATTCGCGTTAAAATGAACCGTTTACCAAATCAAGGTGGATGGTTCAGTGTGCTTATTTTTGGAACAAGGGTTATAAAACCCGTTCCTGGTATGAAATAACGCGCTCAGGTCAAATCCAAGTTCAGTCAATAACTCAAGTGAAGTCAGTTTTGGCCTATTTTACTAACTTGGATGGAAGTATCGCCCTATTGGCAAGTCGCTGCTTGGGCCCACTGTGGCATAACCCCAATTTCCTCATCCAAGCTTAAATACATTTTCCTCTGTTCAACATTCCTTGTTGTCATCTTTCCATTTTAATAAAACCCGATTTTTTGCACATTTTTATGTTATTTCCAGTTAACCTGTGCGCGGACCTCTTCAAGGAAGTCTCGCAATATATTAACCAGTTGATCATAACCACAGTAAGACCTTCTTTCAGTGCTCCGTTGGGCCGCCCAGGTTCCCTCCAACCTGTGCCGCTCCCTACTGCTCCCATCCCAGCACCCCATCATTTCCGTTGAAGGTTTCCCACTGTGGATAACCACTTTCGCGGTTAACTGCTCCAGCTCCAGCACCATCTGCAGGGCACTAGCAGCTGCCCTTATATTGGCTGGTTTCCTGGTGTTGGCCTTGTGCAATCTGCACTGACACACTGGGAAACGGATAGTTAAAGATACTCTCCTAACAGAATCTCCCTACCACACCAGAAAGTCAAAGAGCTAGCACATTACTGATTAAAGGTCCCTGTCCTGTATGAGGTGGAGGCTATTAAAGGGAGAAGAACACACCATGGTAAAGTGCAATATCTGGTTAAGTGGGCTGGATATCCTGCAGAAGAGAGCACTTGGGAGCCTGAGGAGAACTTATAGAATTCAGGCAAGCTATTAAATAAATGAAAGAAGAAGGCCTCGCAGGTAGCTTCAGCCTTGATGGGGGATGATGTCAGGGTAAATCCTGACATTAGTGAAATTCCTGAGATTATAGATATTGTCAGTCAGATCAATATGATATGTGATGAAGTTAGATCGAATAATTGCATATCAAATTAATGATTGTAGTGAAAATATTCGATTAATCGTATAAATTACTCCATTTTGCAATAGTATTCAGTCAATTAATCGCATCAAAATGAATTTATGATGAGACTGAGACGATTCCCACTGCCTTTCAAAATCACATGCAAGTTGCAATCCCATAAGCTCCAGAGAAGAATAGTGCACTGTTTAAAATCAATTAAGCTTAGGTAAGTCCAGGAAGTTGGATGGTATATAAAACCAAGGCATTCATTTGGTTAGTCTTTGCAGTCAATAAAATATACTTATAATGCAAACACTATTAAGTTTACCTACTAAAGTGTTATCATTACCAATCTACCACCCCAGTTTACCAAAAACTCCCTTCCAACTTTCCCCTTTTAAAGCCATGTCTTTAAGCAACTCCCATACCAGCTTACCCACAATTCCTTATACCTGGACACCTCTAGTGTCCTTGTCATACTGGGCTAAACCCCTTGTTTATACTAACTCATGGTTAGCTACCCTTAACCAGGTCAGTAGTACACCAGTCCCTGACACTGAAGGTTTGACATCTAGACATTTTAATGAAGCGCCAAGAGTGCCAATTGCAACAGAACTATACAGCTTCCAGCACTTACCAACTGGTGAAGCCAAACTGGGCGTGGAACACTATCTCAATTGAAATTCTCAAATCTTTACATGTTAGCAACTTCAAATTATCAGTACATTATTTTATTCATTGACCACATAAATAAAAGGGTTGAAGCTAAGGCTCTATGTAACGTTGGAGAATTCACCATGATTATGTTTTTCATAAAAAATATCATCCTTAGGCACAAGTGCCGGCAGGTTATCTTAACAGTCATTGATATCAGTTTTACTCAAAAATGATTAGATTAGAAAAATCATATAAGGATTTGTTGGGTTCTTTCCACCCCATATTATTTGGAGATTAGTGGAAGCATTGAAAGAGTTAATGTAACCTTAGAACAAAATTTACATAAATTTTCTGCCTCTTACCCATTCATGTGGACCCTCTAAGTTGACACCACTATATTCATCTACAACATTGGGAACCATAATGCTACCAGATTTTATTCTTTCCTACTGTTTTATGGCTGACAGCCTGCCTTACCCCCTGTGTTGTACTCCATTGTTGAGGATGATAATGAGATTCGGTTCAAGATGTACTTCTACTGACTAGTTAAATCACTAATTAAGATTTGAACTATGGCTTTTAGATCTGCTATAACTTTAAAAATAACCAGAAAGCTCAGGATGATATACATATAAACCATTACATAAGTTCAAGTCAGGTTATTAGAAATTTAACTGTGAAACATTTGGGTTCAAATAAACACAAGATGTTGACGCTCTGGAAAGGGTCATATTAAATATTGGAACGCTCAAACTTTGAGGTATATACTATTAATATGTTTATTAATGGATAAATTTTTTAACAAGGTTAACACAAAGATTCTCAGACCCTACTTTAGCACTCAGCTCCTTTAGAACACCTTATAGAAGATAAGACGAGTCAAAGGAGGGAATTGTTGTCAAAAGCATTGACTCAACATTTAATAATTGACCAATACTGTCAATGGTTAGAAAGTTTCAGTGTGATTTTAATTTGAAAAGAATTTTATATATTAATTGGGGTTCAGAAACCCTGTTGATTGTACTGAAAGCCAATGGCTTAGCTGTAATAATAACTTTTTAAAGTGATACTCTACTAATCATTTGTGGAGTAATATGTGAAAATAACATACTAAAGGCCCATCTAGTACTAAAAAAAAAGGCCCATAAAACAATCCAGAAGGCTGCAGTAGGGGCAACCGCGGGGCTTACTGGGGATGTCCTGAAGGTGTTGGAGAGGCATGGAGGGCAACAATCCCTCCAAGGTTCGTGACTGTAAGGTATTATATTTAGATAGGGAAGATCGTTTAGTTTATAACAAAGGATGATTCTTGCAAAAAATGGTCTGGATCAAGGCCAAAAAAGACATATTGGTTGAAATAATACAGTTAATGGCTTCTTTAGTTTGAGTGATGGATTGTAAATCAAAATTTTGGAGGTGGTTGTCCACAAGCTCACAGAGGGCGGGGAGTGGCAATGAATCCACAGATTATAATGTCTTTTTAACAAAGTCCTTTTTTATTTCGTTGATGGTAGCATGGATCATCAGTTGATTTTTGGTAACAATTATCAAAGCGGAATGGAGGGCGGATCCTGCAACAAAGGTTTCAAACAAAATTCCTTTATTAAATAAATTAATGTGAAGAAGAACAAAAAAATAACTGGTAACCTACTTAAGGATTGTGTTTGCCTAGTGGAGGGAGTGGAAAAAGGAGCTTTAAAATTTGTAATGACTAAGCCTCTTGCTGGGAACCCTAATTGGCATCCAAGGCTTCTTGCAAAAGGGTTGTAGGGGAAGGCATTAGGGGTATTAGATGAAATCATAAAAGTTTTGGCTTCAGTCCGCTGGATCAAAGAGAAACCTTGTGGAACACTACTGAACTTGAACAGATTTCGCTGGGTGGATAATTTACCAACACCAGTTCTGACAAAACCCATCCTATCTATATTTTTACTTATAATTTTTATAGAAAAAGCATGGTCCTCGGGTTCTATTCATGATTCTAACCATATAAATAAACCTTATACAACTCTAGGCGAATTAGGGCTTATATGTGAATTTGGATGGGTTAGAGCAGTTTCTTGAATAAACTCAGTGACCTGGCTTCACTCGGGGTAGAGCTGAAGATCCTACTTGAAGTTTTAAACTAAAACATCTTCTGCACACCCCTTTAATCATTTTTACCAGATCAGAAGAGCAAAGCTGGGCTGAGATAGAGATTCTTTTAGAGTCAAGGCAATAACGCACTGCTCATCTACTACATGAGTTATAAAATGATCTGAGAGAGCTGCTCTACTTGGGGCTTGGGACCTTTCCTACGCTGTGTAGAAATTTTCATAATCCAGCTGGAGGGGCAGGTCATCTGAACTTACAGAACATGAACAAATGCAATCAGGCAATCCTCTAAAACACACTAGCAATTAATCCTACCTCTTGGGCTTCATTGATTAAAAATTGTCACGCAGTGACCCCTACCCTCTAAAAACCTTTTTCCTTTAAATGGATACAATTATATTTATTATATATATTATGTTCATTGTGCCCATTGCAAGCTCCAATAATCGTGATCCTATAATGAAGGCATTGTTGGTCTGTGGCTAGAGATTTTTATATTTATTAAATTAACATATAAAGTAATGCTGTTTGCCTGACTTATCTTACTTTATTAAAACCATTATTGGAGTAGAGATTTACTATTACAAGGATTACAAGGATTAGAAAGATATTGATTACACTTTTCTTTCTCGTTGCAATCACTATTGCAACCTATTCAATTCAAGACTGAATCTAGTTTGATAATCTCACAGAGGAGATTAGTCTGTGCCTATGTCAGGGAGCAGTTGAGCAAGCAAGGTAAGAGGAGCAGGTGGAAGACCCGCGGCCTCCAACGTTCAAAAACGCCCCAGAGATTCCAGCGGAATAGACAAAAATCTTAAAAGACTGGCGGTCACAATTTCCCCAGAGATACTCGCATGGCAAGCATGATGCAACCAGTACATCACCACGTCACAATCCCAACCACTTTCGTTGGTGGAATTCAGAGTCCGCGTGTATCTGGACATCCAAAAAACGGCCTTATGGGAAAAATTTTGTGAAGATGTACACAAAATTTTCCCAACCGCGGTGTACGTTGCACCTCACTCCATGTCACGCAGTTGGCTGGACCTAGGTTTCAAGAGCAAAAAATCAGCAGATGAGGCTGCAGCAGTGCGCGTAGTGATTGACCTCCCTGAAGGGCAATGGGTCATCAAAACCAAACGCACCAGATGGACAAAATCAAACCAAATTTTCCTCACGTTTGACTTTTGCCTACTACTGTAAAACGTGACATTTTGGAACAACACCTGAAAGATGGTCTCGCCATATACGGCGAAATACAATCTTTCAAAATGCAACACTTCACGCTGATGCCACACCTGTGCACTGGCAAAGCCATCACAGTTCTGACCCCAACTGAGGAGATCGTGAAGGACCTAACCCAGATCCCACACTCCACTTTTATGGATATCAGGGCATACCACCCACCCATTCTGGGTGACCGTGGACAGCGCGCCCCCATTTGCACCCACTGTGACGCGTTCAGCCACAAGGCGCACGCATGCCCCATCAAAGAGGGCGTCACATTCCAAGAGCACCCCTCGGCGGCCATGGCCAACGGAGAGGCGCATTACAAACCAACTGCAAGCACCAAGGAGGCTTTCCTGTGGGGAGCACAAGGCTGCTACCTATTGGTTAAGCCTATCTCCCTGCAATAACAGAAGAAGGCTAAGCAGGCCCATAGGGCCGCGGCCAAGGAAATGGCCAAGGCCACCACCGCCATCCCACACTCACAACGCCAGGAGGACATGGAAACCTTCGCGGTGGAAGCAACTCAGGAATCCATCAACCAATCAGATTGGGAAGCCCATGCTGAGCGGGCCACTCAATCTGAGGATCCGATGGGAGATAAATCTTACCCAATCATTGCACCCAAGCTCCAGTCATAACTGACTTGGGACCTATCCCAACTGAAAATTTTTTTTGACCCACTCAATGGTGCACTGAACTCATCCGCACCGCAAAAAATTCGTCTGACGTCAGGAAAACAAAAAGTGAAGGCTAAAGCCAACGCAACTCTTTCCACAAAAATCAACAAAAACTCCGATAGCGTTACTGCTAGCACCTGCACTGCTGTGAAAGCCCGTGGGGACCTAGAAGAGGCTGGTGGGCCCGGGGCCCACCCCCTCACACCTAAGGTGTGATGGGGGAAACCTTCACTTTAGGGATGTTGAATATCGCCAGACTCAAGGCCTCCCCATCCCAAACTAGTAAACTGAGTTTTTTACAGCACAATTTACCCGTGGATATCCTGGCCATCCAGGAGTCCCATTGTCCATGAGGTTCCGAGGAAACTTGGAAAACAATGCTCCTCCCATCCCTATCCTTTTTGTCACAGCACTGTGGGGTGCTAATTTTGGAAAAATAATTTTTTCAAATTCGTATCCTCAGAAACATTCCTAAATGGCCAAGTGCTCATCATCACCTTCTCATGGGACGATTTAGTGCATGCAATCATCAACATCTAATCCCCAAACGGTGCACATGAGCGTTGGGAATTTTCTCATTGGTCAAATTCCTCCCGCTACCCCCTGATTCCTTCCTAGTTGGCGACATGAACTGTTGGCTAACCTCACTAATGGACCGGTGACCTCCATCACCCCATGCCCCACAGGGTCACGTTGAACTACGCGTTCTAAAGGCCACCCTTGGGTTAATGGATGCGCTGCCGCGACATGCCCCACTGCTCAAAAACATGATGCGTCCCCACGTCCACAACAGCCAAATAAGGTCCATGACCCGCATCAACCTTATTCTAATGCTGGCAAAATTCCAACCCCACATCTCCCACTTCAAAACAACAAAAATGGAATTCTCTGACCATCGACTGGTCTCAATAACATACCACCTACCTGTCACAGTTGCTAAGGCCCCACAATGTTGCAAAATCTGCCCCCCGAGCTTGCGTCACCAGGATTTTCCACATGGGTGGAAGAGGCAACTTTGGTGAAAAAGTTTATTGCACCATTTTGCGCGGACCCCATTTCCACATGGGCAACTTTCAAAGAGGACATCATCCGCCACTCTCGCCATCTCTCCTCCAGATGCTCACAAGCCACATCGGCAGTTATCTCGCGCGCTCTGGCAGAATTGGCACACTTGGAGTCCAATATTCCAGCTACAGGATATAGCCCTGCATGGGGCTGGAAGTGGGTGGAGGCAGCTGCCCACCTCAACGCACTCGAAAGGCAACACAAACATTGGTTTTTTGTTCAATACAGGGCCACATGTATCACTAAAGGTGACAAGTGCACCGCATATTTCTTTAAAAATTTTGCACCACGCCAGAGCGTGGCCTACACACAGGTGCGAAGATCGGATAATTCTATTGTGGATACACCAGCCAAAGTGGCAATCGAAATGTAAAAATATTACTTCAAGTTGTACTGAGCCAAACCAATTCAGCTGGCTGAAGTGGCAGAATTTCTTGACTGAGCTCATATCCACACCATTTTCTGATACCCAGAAATAATGAATTTAATTATTCCAAATGAATTATGGACAGCCATTTGCGGTGCGCCAAACCAAAAATGCCCAGGCCCAGATGGCATTCCATATGAGTTCTACAAAAATTATTTCAAATATATATCCCCACTTCTGCTTGCCTCACTTAACCAAGGCCTGTTGGAAACGCGCCTCCTACCAGGAGGACATGAGGCCTTTACTGTCACACTCTTCAAGAAAGGGGATAAGCTTGACTTAGCCAACTGGTGCCCCATTTCTCTAACAAACACAGACACCAAAATTTTAACAAAAATCATGGCTAACCGTTTAGGGACTGTAGCATCTGCCACCATCTCCCCAGAACAATTCAGTTTCATCCCCAGAAGGTCGATTTGGGATAATGTGCACACTGTGGCTAATGTATGTCAGTCTACAGCCTCTGGGGCACTTGTATTCTTGGACCAACAAAAGGCCTATGATAGTGGGACCATCTAGTACTAAAAAAAAAGGCCTATGATAGAGTAAACCGGGAATACCTAAGGGCCTGCCTCCATCAATTCTACCTACCTCCTCGCTTCATCAACTGGGTGATACTGCTCACGGAATCTGCAACAATGGCAGTGCGTGGCTCTGGCTTCCTAACGGAAGTAGTCCGCCCTCAAAGGGGCTTGCAATAAGGGGACCCCTCAGCCCACTCTTATAAAACTTCAGCCTTGACCCACTACTGCGAAATGTGAATGCCCAACTCACTGGGGTCCATGTGCCAGGCCAAGCCCCAGTCAAAATATTGGCGTTTGCAGATGATTGTGTGGTTGGGGTGTCTAATAATCATGATGCACGCGCGCTTGAAGCTCTCATCCAGGAATATTCCCGGGTAAGCAACGCGGCACTGAACGCCTCCAAAACTGAAATCATCCTCCTTGGTCAGTTTCAGAACTGCTGGGCCCCAGCAATTAGTTCCCAACCCGGCCTATCTGCTCGCCCACGTCCACGCCTTACAAACTCAACACACACCGCTCCACTGATGCTCCCCTTCATGCCACGCCCTACCATAGGACTGATGCGCCATCTGGGCGTGTGGATAGAGGCAGGCGGATATGCGTCAGCAGTAATGGAGTGCCATATTCTGGACAATGTGACAAAGCGAATCGCCTCTCTCTCAGAGCCCACCCTACTTCCCTTACTGGTAGGGTTGTTTTAATCAACTCTATGCTCCTATCCAAAGTCTGGTTTGGAGCCCACGCCATCCCCTTCTCCCCAAGCTTCTTCAAATCCCTGTATGCCTTGCTGCAAGGATGGCTTTGGTCAGGCCACCCTCCACCAGTGCGGCTAGAGGTCATGTTTGGCCCTCATCATCATGGTGGCATGGGCTTGCTTGACTTCAAAGCCCATGCTGCCAATATCCTGGGCACCTGGATCGCGGCTGTCACCACCCCTACACTCCCATCCCAACACTAGTCCCGCACAGCCCGCTCCAACTTATCCTGAGCCTTGGGCCTCAACAATCCATCAAACCCCCACTCCCTGATGAAATACCTCGCATCACACACATCGGCCACAGGTCCTCACGGGACAAAAACCCACTACAAACGAATCCTACTCTCCATGCGGAGCGCAGAATGGAGCATTCGAATTAGTGGACATACACCCAAAGAGGCCGCCCCTCTCCTCAGTTCACACAAGAGGTACAGGGTTACCCATCCATGATGGCGTGATCCCCATTTGGCCCTATGTCCTATCCAGGGTGGACTACCTGGACATGATGGACATCCCTTATTCCATTGAGACCCAAAAAACAATCTGGAAATATGTACATCACCCTCTGTTGCAGCCTCAAGTCCGCTCCCATGTGTGGCGCTGCCTGAGGTGGGTGTATCGTACAGCTAAGCGCTCTAACGCTTTACACTCATCCTGTGTCATGTGCGGCCAGTATGGAACGCTGTTCCACCGCCTGGAGAAGCGCCCCACCTCTAAAGCGATATGGCGCGAAGTTCAACGTCTTCTGGGCCTTGATCAAACGCATCCCTTCAGTCTGTCAAGAGATATGTTTGCTCTCTCAATGGCCTCCTCCCTTCCACCCTCCCTCCGTGCTCTGGTGGTTGCAATCGCCATGTGGACTATCCACACGATTGTCTTAGATGCCATCGCAGGCTCCACCCCCACCCTCCCAGAAACTGTCCACAGATTCCAGTCTCATTTGGTGGACCACTTTCATGCGTGGATGTTTAGATACCTCCCACCGCGTCGCTGACAGCTGGTCTCCTCCTGGTTCCCAATCTGGTTCATCAAATCAGACCCCTTCCTCCACACGTGCTCAATAGTGGCTACGGCCCCTTCACACGTTCCCTCCCCCTCCCCATAAGTGGCGTTTCCGCTAGCAACAAGAGATAGCATCGCTTCTCTAGGGTGCCTCCCCCAGTACTAAGTTTATCTGTCCTGAGTCATATTTTGAAGTGTCCGTCTCATGGTCAGCCTTCCCCACAATAAATTTAAAAAGAAAGATAGTGATTACTGCTTTTCTTTCAATAACAATCACTTTAGTTACTACAATTCGATTTGAACAGCAAATTTGAATAATCACACAAGGAAAGATGGGCGACTTTAATAACAAAAATAATACAACATGGGCGAGTGTTGCAGCAAGCGGTGCGCTTAATGGTGCAACTAAGGGCAAGAAATGCCCTGGAGGGGGACCAGGAACCTAAGCTGTAAAAAATTGCAAACTCAGACACCGTCTGGGTTTATGGTATTTACTGAAAAGCACGCGCAATACATGTACATTCAATTTAACCAACCTTTGTCAAAGGTGGAACATGGTATCAGACTCTTCCTTGGGGATGAGTCACCGACCTTGTAGGAGAAAACATGTGAGGCACAGCCCTCACTTTTCCCTCATGCAGTGTACGTAGCCACCAACAACATGGGCTGCAGCTGGATCAATATTGGTTTTGAAACAGCTGATGAAGCCGATGCCGCAGCAAAAATCTGCGTGGAAATTGCCCTCCCTGAGGGCAAAAAATTGTGTGCACCGTGCGCACCAGATGGAACAAAGCGAAAACTTTGTTCATCTCCTTTGACTCGCTCCCCACCAACCTTCCTCATAAGGTAATTGAGGAGGAGCTCCGCAAAGGTCTTGTGGCCTATGAAGAAATCCAACAACTCGAATTACAGCGATTTTGCTTAATGCCTGACCTGTGCATGGGCAAAGCTATCGCTGTAATCAACCCCTTCCCAGAAGTGGAAGAGGATTTATCCAGAATTCCCCATGCAGCAGAATTTCACTTTGCAGATGGGGGCCAGTCAGCTGCATTCTGAGCTACACCGGAACGCGCACCACCCATTTGCAACTACTGTGGCTCACTGGGCCACAAGGAACATGCATGCCCTGTAAAAGAGGGCTTAATGGAAAATGATTTTTGTGAAGAAGCTATGGACGAAGATAATGAAAACTTTGCCAAAATTACTAATGGCCACCACCCATTCCACTGGGGTGAAGATGGACTATACTCCATCGTGGACCAGTTACAAGTAAATAGTGTAAAGCAGCACAAAAAGCCCGCAAGAGAGCAGCGGCTGAAGCGGCGGCACACGCGGAATCCGCCATTAACCACGGACAAATTCAGGAGTATATTTCAGATATTCACCAAACCAACCAATTAGGACAAAATGCCCAGGTCAAAAATTTTCACAGTAACCAGGCTGAGCCACAAAGCGTCATCAGTCATGCACATACTGAGGAACAATGCAACTGCAATTTGGGTGAAAATACGGTGCACAATGTAACAAAGTTGAACCTCAAAAATATAATATCCAATCAACAACCCGCATCAAATCAACATGAGACCTGTGCAGGAAAAGTTGATGCAAATGCAAAAAACTGCAATTCCCTTGAATTATTAGGTCAGATCAAGGGAACCATCAATGGCAGTGAAATAGTTGGAGTACAGACGTGGAGCATGGCCAAAATGAGCTGTGGTAGATAGGACCAGAGGGTCCTCCCAACCGCTCCTGAGGCGCCGCGGGCACCTCAGTGTCAATAGGGACATTAAATATCGTGGGAGCCAGGGCTCATATGTCCCAAACCAAAAAGCTGGCATACCTGTGAAAATCTCTTGTAGACATCTTGGCCATCCAAGAAACCCACTGCCTACAAGGGGAAGAAGAATCCTGGTCAACCAGGGTCACACCATCACAATCAGTATGGACGTCTCACTGTGGGGTGAAAGTCCAAAACAACAAAAAATTTAAAATTACAAATTACAAATTCATCAACACACTTGCACGGTTGAGTCCTGGTAGCAACAATCACATGCCAAGATGAATTATTTTCATTAACATGTATCTACACACCGTGCACTGCAACTGAGAGAAAAAAAATTTTAAAACATTTCTACTCTCACCTTCCCACCAGATATCATCATGTTAGGCGATTTCAACTGCTGGGATAACCCCAATACAGATCAATGGCCTAATCCCAGGGGATACCCACCTGGACACATTGAATATCGCACAATGAATGCATCTCTTGGCTTACAGGATGCTCTTCCCCCAATTCACCAATCCTTCCCCATATGACAAGACCCAACATATGTGAGGGACTGCTCATATCGATGAGTCATATTGACCACATCCTCATCCCACAATCCCACTACTCAAGAATCTCCAAATTTACAACAAAAAAGATCAATTTTTCTGATCACCGAAAAGTTACAGTGCAGTTAGCGCTAACCCAATCCCACACATAGGTGTCACCTTGGAGAAAGCTTCACCCAGAAAATATAAGATTTCCTGAGATATCTGACTGGGTTGAAAACAAGGCTACAAACCCAGAATTCACAGCTCCATTCACTTTGGATCCCATCAGAACATGGGAAAATTTCAAAAAAGATTTAATCAACAAAACCTGACATATTGCATCACGCAAGTGCACCGCGGACACAGCCACAATCAAGCGTACCTTGGCAGAACTAGACCACCTGAAAATAAATACTCTGAGATCTTGCTATAGCCCTAATTAGGGACGCAAATGTGCAGAAATTTCAGCCCGACTTAACAATCTCATCTTTGAACACCAACACAGAATCAAAGTATCAAACAAAGGTAAGTTCATAAAGGAAGGCGAAACCTGTTCAACATACTTTTTCTGCCAATTCCACTCCCGCGGAAACCAGCCACATGCACACAGGTCCGCAAGACCAATGGCACCGTGGCAACTGACCCTGAGGAGGTCAAGACGGAAGTACACCGCTATTACACCAAATTATATTGCGATATGCCAACAGATCCACAAAAAATTAAAGAATTTATTCAAACTGCCAAGATACAAAGTACACCACCAGATTACAATATACCATCCCTTATCACATGGGAGGAGCTTTGGGAAACAATTCGCGGTGCACCACGTAGGAAATGCCCAGGGCCTGATGAGATACCCTACGAATTTTACAAAAAATTATTTTAACGAATTGCCCCCTCCTATTGGCGTCAATGAACCAGAGTTTGTTGGAAACACGCCTATTACCAGGAGGCCATGAATCCTACGTTATAACCTTGTATAAAAAGGGTGACAAGTTGGACCTGGCCAACTGGCGCCCAATTGCACTCTCCAACACTGACACAAAAATTCTAACAAAAATTCTAGCAGCTAGATTAGGCGCAATTGCATCTGACGTCCTATCACCCAACCAGTTTGGGTTTATACCAGGGCGTTCAATCTGGAACAACATACACCCTGTTGCAAACATTTGCCAATCCAAAGCAACTGGTGCCCTTGTCTTCTTGGATCAGGAAAAGGCGTATGACCTTGTTAGCTGGCCATACCTAAAATAATGTCTACATGCCTTCAAACTCCCACCAAGATTCATAAAATGGGCGATGCTCCTAACAGAATCTGCAACCATGGCTGTATGCGGCCCTGGATTCCTAACAAACAATATTAAACCACACAGAGGGCTCAAACAAGGGGATCCCCTCAGCCCACTGCTATACAATTTCAGCTTTGACCTGCTCCTCCGAGTAACTGACTCACATCTCATGGGGATAACCGCACAAGGACAACTAACAGTCAAGATACTGGCCTTTGCAGATGACTGCGTAGCAGGTATAGCAAACAATGAAGATGCCCGACAGCTGGAACACACTCTAGAGGAATACTCCAAGGTGAGCAATGAATCGCTCAACAAAAGGAAGACAGAAATCATCCTATTAGGCAAATACACAAACAATTGGGCCACAACATCAGAACCTCACACCAACACTCGAAGAAAAACCCAATTATATTACCTTTTGCAACACCTCCCACCACCACTCCTGTCTGACACCTTGGAATCTAGCTAGAATCAGGGGGATATGCTAATGAGACAATGGAAAGTAACCTGTTACAACGGGTATCCAAAAGCGTGGCCTCCCTCAAGGGAAGAACCCCAGGACTAACAGGATGAATTAAAGTTGCTAATTCGCTCATCCTCCCAATACTGTGGTACCAGGCCCATGCGATAGCCTTCTCACCTACCTTTATAACCTCAATTCGCGCGCTTATCCAGAACTGGCTGTGGCCTATCTCTCACCCTCCTATACAGATGGAAACACTATTTGGCCCACGCTCTAGCGGAGGCATGGGACTAATAGATTTTGAGAGCCATGCCAATCACATCCTAGGATCCTGGATAAAGGAAATCCTTGCTCCAGACCTCCCGCAACAACATTGGTCCAGAGCAGCAAGGACTAACTTTGCACAGGCGCTCAAATTAACCAACCCACATAGTCCACCCAGACTACTTTCATACCTGGCCAAGCACCCTACTTCAATGGGTCCGCATGGAACCTCCCCTCATTTCAAACATATCCTCTGAACTATCCGCCATATGGGATGGACCATAGAGAACATGGGTACTATACAGGGAAGGGGATGACCCAGCCCCCAATTCAAATTAAGAAACCCAGAAAACCACCCCCAGAGGGATATGCTCGCAACAACCCCAAGCATAGCTAGGATAGAATACCTATATATGCTGGACACTTCCTATGATTTAACCACACAGAAAGCAATGTGGAAAATGACACACCACCCACTCCTACAACCAAGGATAAGAGCAAACGCCTGGCGCTGTTTGAGAAGGACCTATAGGATGGCGGACCGCTCCAATTCCCTCCACAAAACATGTGCAGTATGTGGAGGGGAGGGATCCCTACATCACCGCCTAGAAACATGCCCCCCAACCAAAGCTATATGGCAGGAAGTCGCACGCCTGCTCAAGATTCAAAAAAAACAGGAATTCTCGATATCAAAGAGTATCTTCGCGCTCCAGATTGAGTCACCAATCCCATCTACCCTCCGCTCCCTAATAATACCCATTGCAATGTGGACAATACACACAATTGCATTAAATGCGTTCAAGGGCACAGTCCCAACCATTCATGGGATTATTAACAGATTCCATGTCCACTTACTAGAGCACTTCCAAGCCTGGCTCTATGGATATATGAGACCAAGACAAAAAGCGCTCATAGAATCATGGTTCCCACTCTGGTTCCTCCACACAGACCCTTTCCTTCACACCTGCTCCATAGCAAGGGAAACCCCCTCGGCGTAGTACACCAACCCCCATACCTGGCAGTCCTGCTGGCAACAGGGGTAACTTGAGTACCCTGGGGTGCCCAATTTTTATAATTCTTAGTTGTTCTCTTAGTTTCACATATATTTGGTAATGTCTGTGCCCTGGTCGGCTTACCTTAGTTAAATAAGAAAAAGAAAGATATTGATTATTATATAGCTATATGTATCATATTCTGCAAAGTTGACCCTTCATGGAACAGAGGTCGTGCAATTGAGAAGGATCAAAGAAGTTCCAAGAAGGAATTAAACCTGAGTAAGTAGTGTGTTTGTCTCTTAAACTACATCTGGGTGACTCATAGTTGGGGGATCATAACTTTATTTTATAACGTGGGTGTGCAAAGAGAAGGAAACACAGAATTTGTCCTAGAAAATTACCCTGAACTTTTAGAAATACCATCTTGATTGAGATTTATCAGTCACGACTGTGACTAAAAGGTCTAACTCTTCACGTTCAGATTTTTAGGTATCTAATAATACTTTGTAGATTTAACAATTATCATTAATGACATATGCGCAATTTAATAAAGTAAAATTTTTGAATTATTAGGATCTTACAGGAGTTTAAGGGGGTTTGGGTGTATCAGTAGATATTGAAGAGCTGGGAAATGGGAGCAAAAACGTTAATAAAAAGAGATTGTTGTTTCATGATTTTCTAAATAGTTTTCTTCATCCTGAGCTCTGAGTCTTAGTCAGGCTATGATCCAAATAAAAGTAGATTGAATTAGAATGTCATATAAGTCATGCATGGTCACGCAAACAAAACCATATCAGTAAAATAAAACAGAATAAGTTGATGGTGTTTTTTTAGTTTGCCAATAAGCCAGCTTTTTGGGTTGTGATAGTACAAAATGGACATGTGGCTGTTTCACATGATGCCGGCGTCCTTCGCCCCTTGAAAAAGGTAGCTACAGAACATAAAAGACCATTTAGCTACTACTAGCTCTTTGTCATATATAACCCATGCGTGATCTATCATATTTTTTGGAAATATGCAACTTGGTTCCCATGACCCTCATGCTCTTATAACAAAATGGCGCTCACGGTTATGCCTGAAGTGTCACATGCTACAATAAAAGGTTATTCTTTGTCTTCATGTAGCAAGAAGTGGTGATGGTAATAATCTGCTTGACTTAGAAAGCATGTTGGCATGTGGGCGTTCAGATGATGGATGCATATTTTTCTATCATGGGGTATAGGTGAGAATCAAGTTCACAAATATTGGACAATAACATTTTATGAAAAGGTAAAGGAACAAACAAATATATTTTTTCTGCTTCTTTGGGGTAAGCAAGATCAAATAGCCTCTACTTTTTACAAGGCGAAGGCGTATCATTCTTAACTATGGGAATTCCAAGGAATTGCACCTCATCCATGTAGAAATACCACTTGGAAGGTTTCACTAAGTCCAGCTTTTTTAAGCGCCTTGGATAACGCAAAAGGTTTTTATCATGTTGGTCAGTAACCAGTGAGTTAATCAAAATATCAATGATTTATACCACAATATGATCTTGAGTTCTCCCAAAGTATGGTTGATCAACTGCTTAGAAATAGCAAAGGCGTTCTCAAATACAAATGGCATCACTTTGAACTAAAGGATTTCATGTCAATTCTAAATTGAGTCCAGCCATTCCTGGAATTTAGTCAAAAAACTCTGTAAAAGGTGCTTACCAAATCTAACTTTGAGAATAATGGAATATGCAATCACTTGTAAAATAACTGGTTTATTGGGAGAGAATATGAGTCAGGGAAGGTGATATTATAGAGGTGACAATAATCACTGCTAGGTTACAAAGTCCAATATGGTTTCTGCATAAACACCACTGGTGACTGTATTGGAGGGTTTTCTTATTAACCATCTTCTGGCTCATATTGCCATTCCAACTTACAAAGCTTGCTTTTTGAGTACCATATATGAGTACATAAGAAAGTCAGTTTTATTAGGATCAAATTGTTAGATAAATTTCAAGTCATACCCTACATTCTTTAGTAGACATTATATCAAATTTACATTTCAACAAATTAAAGTCTCAAGACTTGAAGCAAAAATTTTTATTCAGTAACAGTGTCAGTATATGTTGAAAAGTGACAACTTCACAGGTTCACAAGGATCTATTTAATAATTAAGACTATTTTGTTTAATGACAAGAAGCACAATTATTGAGCTAGTAATCATTCAGGAAAACCTTGACCTTGGTTACTTAAAAATTTAGGCACTTCTGAACAACAAGAGATCAAAAAACTCCCAGGTTACTTTAATAAAACCAAGGACAAGTTTTTTATTGGGGATATAATTTCTAATACTCTGTTTACCCTGTCAATTTAATGCCCACATATTAGGATCATCAGTAAAGGCTGCCCTGAGAATAACCTTACTACTATTCTTTGACCCAAAGCATTCAATATGCTATTTGGTCAGACCTTCCATTGTCTCTTTTTCCACAGTGGCATTGTTTGCGCCCTCAAGTTTAATAAATGAAACTATTAGGGATTAACACCAATAAATCATGGAAGTCTAAACATTATATTAGCCAAAATTGCTGATTTAAAGATCCATCCTCAGAAAACTTAAAGGTCATTGACATAGCTTCCAAGTGATTTATCAAAGTCAGAGATTTCTCCTCAGAAGCTTAAAAGTCATTGACCTAACAAATAATATAAGGGGATCATCCCCATAAAATTAAAGCATAGTATCAGAACATTTTGAAATAGCATAACCAGAATATATCCCAACACATTTTCTATCTTAGCCAGATTTTCTCTACCAATATGACTTTTGATGCAAATTTCTTCTCACAACCCGCATCCTAGAGGTGGCAGAAACACAATGGCATAATACGCCCCCAAGAACGCAAAAATCAAAATGGGACAATATATGGTGGCTTTTGTAGCCATAAAATGATGGTAGAGTAGATAAGAAATTATGTCAGCAACCATTGCTGAAAAAAATTGATGACATTAAGTTATACTTATAATTAAATAGACATCTTGAAAAAAGTACAATTAGGTATATAAAGCATAACAAAGATAGTCTCAACCATAAAGATAGTTAATTGCATGCTCTCAAGAACTTAGCATGCAACTTATTCATGATATGACCATCAGTGAGGTCTTTAATTGTATAGGCATCCAACTTAAATTGTCAATGACCTTGAAGTGTCTAACATAGAGCTTGTCAGGCTTATCTTTCCATAAAAAACTGCGGGCGTTGTACTAACCAACCCCATCGCTAGTTAACAAAAGTTGGAAGAGCTGGCATTTTGCATCTCCATATTCTTTAGCTTTGAGCTTCCGCTTGAGAGTACTGGCGTAGGTGGAGAACTGTATCCTTATCAAAACATTTGTTAATCTCTCCATTTATTGTAGGGGAGTTATTTTTGGCTTAATTTAGAGAGGTATATATAAATGGGGCAACAAGCCCAACGCCAAACCAGCAATTGAAAAGGGTATTTCCCCATTGACAAATGATTGCATGAATTATAGGCAAAAATTGCTGAAACAAATATGATACTCATATGGAAGGTTTACTAGTGATTAGCTTCTATAAAATAGCAGTCAGAGTAACATTTACCCTTTTGGCCATCCCTTTGGTTTCTGGATGGTAAGGTGTAGTCAATACTCCTTTTATTCCCAGTAATTTGGTTAATTTGAAATGATGTGTATAGTAAATTTGCTGCCATTATTTTTTAGAACAACCTAAGGCTGACAGGCTGATTAATCAAACGCTCCATTATATAAAATTTGAAGTGCTGCTTGCATCTACTTTATCTATAGCATGCACCTCTACCCATCGATTCAGGTGGTCAATACCCACAATGTTATATGGTAATTCTTGATATTCATGGTTAAATGCCTTAATATGTCAATAGGCAAATTATGCTACACAAAAATAGGCTCCACTACCTGGAAAGTAATGGTTTTTATAAGGCTTGTGCGCCAGACACATTGCACAACAAACTACCTTCTGTCACATCAAAATTTAAGGAATTTCTAATAGTATTCCCATAGAACCTGCTATAGAGATTTCTGCAGGCCTCCATGTCCAGTTACATTGTGAGCTGATTTGATAAGAGCAGTGCATTAAAATGGCATTGTAAACAGCAGGGTTTTTACCAATGATTTGAACAATTGACCCTTAACAATCATTGTATTTTCCATTACCTTAGTCAATGATAGATGAATTTCTAGTAGTTGGTCTCCAATATCCCAATGAGCATATTTCATATTATTCTTCTGCTTCACTATACAGGACTAGAACAGTTGGCAATGGTGATAACCCATTAGAGCTCAGATGTAAGGTGCCTACTTGGTGCAAAATATTTAATCATACTCTTGCGCATCAAAGCTCATTGGAAATCCTCCCTTCAGGCTCTTTTAGTTTATGAGGCCATCTTGAGAGAAATAATTTGTATAACTGTAAAATTGACTCTGTGGATGTATACTCTGAACTGCTTACAGGCATATAATACTTCAAAGCATCCCTGATCAGACACAGTATAGCTTATCTCCTGTTTTCTCAGAGTACGGCTTGCATATGCCACAGTGTGTCATCGCTGAGCTCATCTATCTGACTCAACATTGATCTGAGTCCCGTTAAAGATGTATATGTTCAATATTTGAACATGGTGATCAAAATTCGGATATCACAGTATGATTCTCATCATTAATCAAGTCAAAGTGCATCAAAGGATTTCTGGGCCTCCTCATTCCTTGAAAGTACTTTCCTAGGATCCTTCAATAGCTGAAAAAGAGGCTTGTAAATGTTAGTAATAGTTCTTTATGAATAATAATATTAGCCAACCAGTCCTAAGTAGGCTTGCACATCTAAAACACTTTTTTGTTGAGATATAGCTCAAATTGCCTCAACATTGGGTTTTAAGAGATTATATCATTAGCCTCTACAATAAACCCCAAGTATTCAATATCCTTTTTAAAGCAGTTCCATTTGCAATGTTTTATCTTAAGATTTGCTGGCTATAGTTTTTGAAAATTTCTTTCATGTGTATAAGGTGGTTATGAAAATTGCGACTGAAAACATTAAATCCTCTAGATAGAGGAGATTTCACAACAACTTAAGGACATCTTATACAACATCTGATGCTTGTTGTAATGTTTCAAGCGTTGCAGAAACCTATAGGAATCCACATCAGTTTATAAAGTCCATGGTTGGTGTTGATCACACATTTTATTGACCTTCCCTTGGGCAAGTCATTATGTCAGTACGCATATATAAGATCCATTGCTGAAAAGAATTGAGACCCCTAGACTATCCAGTGCATTATATGTTACGGCAGCAGGTATGAGTCCTTCTTTATTTTGTTTAAATGACAGGAATCTATGACTACAAAGTTGATCCATCTTTTTTCATAATTTAAATCGGATTACCCAAAAGCTTGAAGATAGGAGCAACGACCCATAGCTGAGTAGTTTTAGGACTTTGTCAGCAATTATAGCCTCACTTTCCCACAAATGTTGGTTTAACTGCATGCAGATTGGTAATTGATCCTCAACTTTGACCTTATGAACAATACCTATGGTGCAAATGAGGTCATAACTTTCTTGCGTGAACACCCCATAATACCATTTAAATATTTTAAAAACGTAGTTCTATTGTTTTTCCAAGATCCATGTAAGTATATCTAATTGAACATGGCAAGGATTGACTTGGATATCAGGTTACTGGGCAATCCTATCTCATTTAACTGACAAAATATTTTAAAGGGTAAAAGTTCTGGAGTAAGAACTAAATGAGCATAGACCACTACTTGATTCTTTTCTATCCATATTAGCCTATATGATAGGTTGTCAAAAAGTACCTGAATTTCTTCCTGATTAGAGATCAAATTCACAGGTGCAACATGAGTTCAATTTTAGCTATCTGCCGTGGTGCAAAGAATTTGGGCATTTAATATTCAAAATTTAAAAATTAGAGCAGTCCATATGATGCACCTCTCTTTGGAATTCACAATCATCAGACTTTACGCCCTTAAAATATCTCCCACCATCTATCAAACTGATCAGGCGGTGGCGTAGAAATTTTACAAATCTAAAGATAAGTCTACTAGATTATTTCCTGCACATACTAAACTAGTAATATGTTTTCCTACTCTGGGTAGATCCCCGTTCTGTTTAAAATACAACAGCAAAGTTTTTCCTGGAATTTTGAGAGTATAATCTTTAAATCTCACATTGAACCTCATACTGTTGCATGAAGTCAGCGATAAATAATATCTCATAATTTTCTTTGGGAAAACTATTGCGGGTGCTGTGACAAGGAGCAATCCAAACTGTAAAGTCAAGGCACTATATGTTCACCTATAAGTAGTAGTATGCAGTCCCACCATTCCGAAAATCTTATTATGATTCATATCAGGTGCAAGCCTTAATTTTTCACTAACTATATATTGAGACGCTATTAATTGGAGCTCTACTGTCAATGATGGCTTAGACCTTTACTGTCACAGCTAGTGACATATTTCCTGGAATTAACCGCCCCTCTAAAGCCAAATCCAATAAGCCCTTGGGGCAGAGACCAGAACCCCTAAGGGTCACCAATGACCTATCTAAGGTCATTGACAAAAAATGAGTTTTGGCTTTGCCAGCCAGGGATGAGGAAAACGGCTTATTTGAAGCAAAAGCCAGGCGGGAATCAAACTCAAGACCCAGAAAATCACAAGATATGAGGTTACGAAAACTGGCCAAATTTGAAAAATTTTGATTTTGTTGAAAGATAAAGATTTTGTAGCTCATATTAAATTCCAATAACTACTGGAATCTTTGTGAAGCGACCCCTATAAATTAAGTCCCAAGATGAGAAAGGCTTTGTTTTTCTCAGATACAAAGATCATCTCAATAAAGTTTAGGATTTTGGGCACACTTCCTGTATTTATGTTTTATCAAAAAATACAACTCTGCAAAGTTCTGCAATGGCTGGAGTCCGTTTTCCGCTCTGGTTTGCCTCTACTGTTGTACCTGAGTCCTCCGCCTACTCCTCCACCTATTCCACCGGCTCCGCCTCCTCCTATTTTGCTGCCTTTTGCCCTAGATTCTTCGCCACCCTTCCCAGCTCCCAAGGCCTCGTGTCCCTGATGGTTGTGGCCAGTTTGGTGTGCGTTTTGTTCCACAGATTTATTTGGAAACACAATACTGACTGTTTAGGACGTCTCTTCATTTTGTTGGGTCACTTGGCCTTATTGTGACACCTTTGGCCTGTGTCTTCCCCTCCAGCGACCTCCTGTGCTCCAGTTTCCCTGACATTTACTATTTCTACTTTATAATAGTATAAGTGAAATTGGAATAAGAGAAAATATTGTTTACTTATAAATCATTGTATCATCAGCTGAAATAAAAGATTGGAGAGCTGATCAGCTACATCATGGAATTTCTCTTTAATTGAAGCCATTATTTTGATAAGTTTACATCATCCAAGGTACTATTATTAGGCCCCATGTACATTTTCTTGCCTTAAGGCTGCTTCACATATGATCTCACCCCCATTCCAATTATTTCAGGATTAGTGGACTTTGCTTGTAAACGTGTAACTGAAAGAGCTTAGTCAGATGAAACTTGAGCATAGATGAAAATAGACTACTATATATCTATTTCGCCTGATCTTTTCCCGCATAAGACGCTTGATCATCAGCAGTTAAACCTATATTGCCTTATACATTAGTTTAGGATTTTGCATAATTATGGCCATACTTATCACTCTTTAACGAGTGAACTGATATTTTACATTGCCCATTTTGTGATTTTAAACGAGCTAGTCCTAGCTCCCAGGTTGGCTGCCGCTCAATTATTATCAAAGGATTTCCCCAGATAGTTTGTATTGCCTGTATTGGTGCTATTGTTGCCTTTGTTAGGGTATCAAAGTTGGTTTCACAAAGCAATATAAATCCATTATCTGGGAAGTATTCATATCTGCATTTAAAGCGGAGATCATGGCCTGATTCAGATCCTTATAGGTCTATAGCACCAATTTCATTGCAATCCGAGCATCTAAATTGCTCAACGCCCCTGCCCTGGCGATTATCTGGGCTTCTTGATAAATTTTTAGTCAGTAAAAATTCATTAATTTCAACTTTTTTGACTTAAATGCCCAAGTATTCTTACTTCCAGTTGCAAAGTGTTAAGAACTAACATATTCTTCCAAAATGGCACCATTTATCTCCGCGTAAATCCATTAATTGGCAGATAATTGGGCAGAGCAAGATTCTGACTCACACACATCAAGAAAGCTGAATATATCTTATAGACTTTTGACGGTCTCCACATCTTACCGTGGACATTTTAAAGAAACTTTAGAGGCAGAAACAATGTTCCTCAATAATCTGTAGTTTTGTAGGTGACCAAAATTCCACAGTCTTGAGGAGATTATTGCGTGTATTTCCTCTCTGGATAGAGAATTGAGCTTATTGGATATGGCGCCATACTAGATGAGCAGCTAGAGTTTCAGCACCATCATTAGGTTCCCATGGCTCAATTCATTAAGTTTGTCTTCCTCATATGAGGAACTCTCCATGGAAGGTCAGATTCACCTTTGAGGTTCTTAAGACGTCGGCCTGTGGTTAATTCCAACTTTGTTAGATGAGAAGTGAATCTTCTCCCATTTATTAAACTTCAACTTCTATGCCTTCAACTTCTGATACTTCTGTCACATTTACTCCAACTCTTTGGTAAGCTGATGGTGTTAATTGGCGTTGTTTTTAATAAAAAAATTTCTATCAACATGACTTGATCTTGTGTGTCAATCATGTCTGAACCCTGTTTCATCATAATACCCTCCATGGCATCATTATATTTAATCAAGTCTCTCCTCGCTTAAAAAATGTAATCCGATGCTGTAACTTTAAGGCCTTATAGCTCTTCCCAAACTCCTCTAATTTCAGCTTGGTTAAAGTCCTTTTATTTTTACCTAGCAGGTGCAGTTTTTCATTCTAAACTCCTTTTTTGCTGCTTAAAGAGATAACGTATTAACTCATAGACCTTTACAGCGGTCTCTATTTCAATGTGACTCAAGTACACTCTTTTGGGGTTCAACCCTCATCAGGCTCTTCTTGACAATTTCCTCATCATTTAATGGTTCGCCACTCATACTTTTAACTCCATATTGACGGACAACGGCGGCTCATAAGTCCTTGCAGTGAGCACCACTTTTTGAAGAGCAGTGACTGCACAAGTTTGTAAGGGCTTATTTCTTAAATATCAAAGTTCCTTTTTGACAACAAGAAGCGCAATTCTAAGCCTGTAATTATTCAGACAAAACTTGAGCTACTTTGATTAACATATCTAGGCCCTTCTGGACTACAATAAAATCAAACAATAACAAGTAAAATCTAGTAAAACTTAGAGCCTAGTATTTCTATTGAGGATATTCCTTCATATACATTGATACCCTGGCAATTTAATGCCCACCTATTTAAAAAAAAATTCAGCATTGATTATGAGAGACTAAACTTAATATATCCATTTACCTGCAGCAAGTGACATTTGACATGTTGGAACTCCCATTACCTTAATTCCCTAGTGGTGGCAATTTTCTTGTGTCTGGTAACCAAATGTATTGTAAATCATCCCCAATATATCATTTAAGTCTAATCATTGAATTAACCACAATTGCTAATATGGAACTTCCTCCTCAGAAAACTAAAGGTCATTGACATAGCTTCTAAACAATTGAAAACTAAAACGGAGCTTTCTCCTTGTAAGTATAGCAGTCATTAACCTATTAAATCGTATCATGGATAGTACCATCAAAAAAGCAAAAGTATCAGATCATTTTGGAAAAGGCATAAATTAGTTAAAACCTCAATAGTATAGGAGTGCAGCAATTGCTGACACAGCTTTCTGAATGTCAATGTAGATATAAATGTGATCTTTTTTGAGTAATGTTTAAAGTAAATATCAACTTTTTTGTTCAATTTAGTGGCCACCTATTGTTGGTGCCACAAACCCACCCCCAAAACCATGAGATAGAGAATGCCTGGTATGGCTTAGAAGTTGACTATGAACTCAATATTATGGTACTAATATTCAGAGATATTCAAAGGGGAAGGTAACCAATGACATGTATGTATATCCCATTTCCATTAAGCCAGTCGTGACTTCAAGGTTCATAGATTGAACCATTTGCAATATGATGAAGTTACCAGATGCGCCAGTATTCACTTATTCATTAGGTAGTACTTTACTTTTACCTAAAAAATGCGTACATAAACAAGAAAAGCATGATCATATTTATTAAACTTATTTTTTACAAACTGTATGACCTGTTTTCATTTTGTGGGTTGGATTTAGCGCATTTTTTCTTTGTTGTAGAGTGATAGGGCATAGATTTTTAAAATTATGATTTTGGATTCGATAAGGGTTTAAATAAGGCACATGTATTTGTGGTACACATCCTCATATATAACAATGCGTCACTGTTCTCCAATTCTATACATCATTAATTGTTGTTATGTAGCTCTGAGTGAGCTTCTGGTTACCAACACATAACTTGTCAAATGTTTCCTTATACACAACCCCAGAAAAATTGACAAACTTGTATTTAAGGTAATTATACTAACTATTATAAAACTTTGTATGAGATAAGGTGCCTTGCCTTATATGACACAATTATTATTAAATTCTGGAGAAACAGTGATAAACTCTCAACCAATTTGTCATTTTGGTGGGTGTGTCTTGAAATAAGAAGGGTGGGAGAGATTTGATAAGGAATAAAAACTGTCTTAATTCCATAAACTTTTATAACTATTAATAATTGCGGCACAATAAGTTTTAATTTATTTGTTAGCTTACAATGTGCCTGAGAGTATAAATATTAAAGCAATGATAAAATAGCATCCACATAAGTAACAATTGCCAACAAGACATCACTCTACATTAATGCAAGAGGAGCATTGTTAGAAATAAGATTTTTTGTAAATTTAATTATTATGTGATGCTTATAATCCTCTTGCCTTTTCTGAAAGTTAAACCTCTTGGTAGCCTTAACAGACATAATATTAACCTTCACTATTACAACTTATGCAAGCCATTTTTGACTCTTTATAGCATTCACACGTTGTATCACGAGAGGGTAAAAATTTTATATAGAAAAAGAATTGTGGTTAAATGTTTTATTATGTATAAAATTCTATAGAAATACCTCAAACTCTACCACTAGAAGGATGCAAATTTCCACCGGGGATGAAAAGGGTAGGTTTACAAGCTTCTAAGTGCATAGGCGGGACAGTAATCTTTATTTTAAAATTTATCTGAGGCTTTATATGTCATATTTTGTTCTGTCAAAATCAGAACTCATAAATAAATTACCTTTGTTTTATTCCTTTATATATAGCTGTTTCATCATAAATTATTTGTAAAATTTTAACTTGAGGCAGTTCAGGTGCAAATTTTTTCACAAACAACGGGATATATTGTTTCATGTTTAGCAATAGATAAAAATGAATTGTCTTCTGCTCCCAAATAACTCTCTTACTTCAACTCAAATTAGCTTAATATTAGACATATAAACTCAGTTGATACAGAGTTAATGTTGATTTAAGTTAGGTGACTATTTGTGAATTGGGGGTTTCAGGAAGTGTTTGGTAGTCACACATCTCTTGTCTTGGGTGTGACCATGTAGTCCATCTTTCCAGTAAAAAGACCTACAGATTAGTTCCCCACATGGTTCTGAAAGGGCACAAGGTTCATTCCAATGTGAAAGCTGCGGGTGGGAATCTTGTTAACATAACTAATTAATTTAGGCATGTCTATTAGTAGTAAGGTTTATTTGACTTGATACCTCAGATATTAAGTTTAGATTTAGTCTTCTTACAAATGAGGGAGTATGGTTCTATAGTTAGCATTTGACACTTTTCTCTTGATATTGTGGGTTTTACCAGTATTAAACTTGTAAAGTTGATCTAAGAGCTGGCTTATTAGGTTAAAACTTTTTTATTACTTTTAATTGTGGTGAATCCAAGTTCTTATTGCTCACTTTGACTAGTGGACCTAGTAGGTTATTTTGGCAAAGGTTAATATTTTTTATTTTCCAACCTATATACAGTTTGAACATCCAACTCTACTTATCTCAAGAAGTGTTTTAAAATCTTTTATATTCAAATTGAATGCTCAAGGTAGGCCAAATGATATTTGACATCTTGATCTCAAATTCAAAAAAGATTCTGTTGTAATTTATTAGGTTTATACCCTGAAAGCGCAGAATGAAAGCCTCTTTACCCTTCCTCAAAACATGTGTTATGATCAAAATGGTCCTATTGGTATTAGAGCATTATAAGTAATACCTTTGTCTACATCACCCTATCAGTACCAGATAAAATGCGACCTTTTTGGGTACCTGCTTTATGTGTGCAAAACTTTATTTAGGCTTAGTATTTATGAGTTGCTGTAACCTATCTGTTAAGTATCATGACTTAAATAAAGAGTTAAACTATCAAAGAAGGGTATAAAGACCAAATTAAGCTGACATAATCAGTCCATATCCTGAGCTAAAGTATACCATTTATTAGTGTTGGTTTGTCCAAAGTTGTTAAGGTTTTTTATTAGATTTCAACAATTGACAAATCATATGGATCAATACTTCCTCAATAGTTCAAAAATATCCATTAATTTAAGATGGTAAACTAAGTCAAAGTTTATTCATAATTTATTTACTAAACATAACAATAGATAAAGCTGAAATACTTTTCTAAAATTATGAAAACTAGTATAGCTGATACTAATTATCATAATACCTTAAAATGGCAATGCCATACAGTTAATGAATTTTATATCAGCTTTAAAAACTAGTTGTGCCTCATCCTCAATTAGATTGTATGTTATAAAATAATTTGGGTCCCATGCCCATTTATTTTTTATATACTATCATCAAAATAAAACTTTGTTAACTTTTTTTCCAATAAGCTTTTGTTAAAAGCACTTGTTAATTATAGTGTGTCTCCGTGTAGCTGGGCTCCATCCAGACTTCTGGTTACACTAAAGAATTTAAGGGTATGCCCTCCATCTAAATTTTATGGTGAAATTTTACATATAGATTATTTCCAAACTTTGTCCTCAATATCATTTTTAAGATTTACTCTTATTAACGTGGGTATGCCACTTACCTGTTTACTTTTGACTTTATAGAGATACAGATACTATCCTGAAATTAAACCTTCTGAGAGTATCTTTAAGATGATTATGTATGATAGTGTAGAATAAAAGTAGCTACATAAGCTGTTTAAAGTTAAAATTCACAAAAAAATTTTAGTGCAGTTTTTATAAGATAAGTTTAAGAATGTAATAAAGAAAAAGGAATTATCGCTTTTAACAGCATTAAAAAGATGTAAGAGAAAATATTACATCTTATAAAAATTCTAAAAAAAGTTATATATTAAACACTCTTTGACATGAAGAGCTGTAAGCTAGTATATGAACATCATCTTAGATATTTAAGTGGTATTTAGAGTTGCCACAGATTTGTTAATCTGAAATATTAGAAAACTGATGGTGCACTAGGCTGATGGTATGACAATCACCACCCTTGCTCACAACCAAAATTTTCCTTACCCTTACTGTAATATTACAAGCAGCCACATCCTGAGCATTAGCTCAGATAGGAAACATCATCTCAGGAGAGTCCAAACTCACTGGCAAACCCAAGCACCAAGCACCTATTACTGGCCCTCTTGGACTGAGTGGCCTGGTAACTGCCAATCCTGAGTCACACAGGGATGGCCCTTGCTAGTCCCGCACTCTTAGCTTGCAGTCAGGATGCTGTCCTTGCAGGGTTTCATCACAGTTTATGTTATGTGAGTGGTTGGACAAGCCACTTTAATAATGAAATAACACAGTGATGCCCATACCCTAATGATCTCCCTTCATCCACCTCAAAAGGATAGAGTTAAACTACTAGGTAAATTACAGATAGAGAAATGGAGATGCTTTATTTAAACCAAGACCAACTATATGAATAAGGTAGCTGGAGAGATTATAAAGTCACTAGGGAATACCTGGGTAAAGGATAATTTATTGTCAAATGGATTAATAACATAATAAACCATTGGAGTTGTAATTCTCTTTTGATGAATATTCATTTTCTATCTAAATTAAAAGTTGCTTCTTCTATAACATTCTAGGCACTGAAATGTCCCTAAAAACAGGTATAAACACCTTAAGTTCTTAGCACAATATAGTATCAGATTATAGAGTTTAACTTCCTGTTGTTTTATTATCTTTCAGTTTAATAATTATCCTTCCCTGGGCGTTTTTAGTCATTAAATACCCAGGATGACTGATTATAACCACCAAATTGATGACCCTGAAAACCTGAGAGCTACGCTATGCTGCCAGCCACCCATTGGGGAATACAGTATAATCCCCTAGTTCCATGATAAATTGGTGATCCTGCCAGGGACCCTTTGAATGCCTTCCAGAGCCAGGCCGCAACCCTGACGTTAATGATCCTCTACACAAGGCAAACCCTAGAGAAAATCGAAAATTGTCAAATAAATGAATATTTGGAAGCCTATAGCTCCTGGCGAGATGACTATTATGTGAGTGACCTCCAATGACTCCGCGAGGTACCCAGCCTTCTAACAGGTGTGGTAAGGAGGTGGCATTTTGCCAACCTTCTATTTGATACCTGAGGTGAATGGCAGGAGCGCGCCCATGCCAAGTATCGCTTATCAACCACGCAACTTTAGGAGAAGTTCCAGCGCATGTGCCTGAAGGATTATGATAACATCAACCATTTCCTGGACAAATTTGAAGATCTACTTGGGTAATGGCACCAATATGGCACCTAACCCTGTAATGATATGGACCAACAATTATTATAATAATTTAGTGATGTATTGGAAGAACCATACCTGAATGTGTCCTTGTTGCCCAACGTTCATGCGCTGACCATGCCATTAAATTCTGCCGCCAATATTCTCGCCAGCCAGCCACTGGCTGACAAAACCAACTACTAGAAGGCTGGAGCTAGAGGAGGAAGAACCTGAGGGTGAGGCTACCACAAAGTTCCAGAACATCATCCCTATCTCTGAGTTTACCACGTAGAAGAATGCCCTCTCAGAGCAAGTACAACAGCTCACTATAATAGTACAAGGATGGCACCCACGAGACAACCTTTGCTGCCAAAATTTTAATAAGCCTGGGCATCATTTCAGACAGTGCCAAACTTCTTGCTGGCGGTGCAAAGTAGTCCTTCTAGATGGAAGATGTCCTGTCAGGGTTAGTTGAAGAAATCATGATGCCCCTCAAGCTTCTGGGCAGGCAAAATTTGCCCAGTCTGTACCACAACAGTACCCTAATCCGCCACAAATGCCTTATGGGGAGCTCCAGTGGGACCCTATCATCTATATGCATATCCCTATACAACTCTACCACCAAATGACTACTATGGGATGGGGACAAAGCCTTACCAGCACCTCTATGTTGGGCCACCACCAGGACAGCCTAATCCCCCCTCTTACAGATTGAGTACTCATCAGCAAAGCCTGAAACATAACAAGCCTGACAACCCCTTCTGGCAGAAATATATGCTTCTGAAAAACTGAAAAAAAGAAGAATTAGCCAGCCACATTATATTTGGTCCAACCAAAAAAATGAGAATTGATGACCTTTTGAACCCAGAGCAGAAAGAACCTAATGAACCACATGGAGCACCTATGGAAGAATATGATGAGCCAAAAAAACAAGATGAGTCTCCAAATACCCGAATTTTCCAAGCAGACTATGGAAAACCTGCAGCCCCAACACTACCCAAGTGATAATGCAGTTGTCCCTACAGAAACCCATCCAGTAGAGAAGAAAACAACTGCTTAAAGTTTCGAGTACCACAACAAACTATGGTGCCAGTCCCTAACAAATTTTCATACTGACCTAAAAGGGTCTCAGCTACAAAGATTTTCAGAAAAGACAATTATCCCAGTTTTATTGGGGACTTGTGAAAGTCCAGCCTGACACTACTGTAAGACCTTCATCAAGTCATTGGTCTAACCTGGCTTCAAAATAAGGGCTCAAAACAAAAATACCTACTCATCAATACAGGAGCACCCCGCGCCATGGGGTCCTTTTTTGGATATTTGGTGACCATCTTCCTCAATACAGGTTCTTCAGAACATATGTGACATGTAAGTTCCTTCTGGACATTGGATATAAGAACACCCTTCAGAGCGATATAGGTCTTCCTGATGGCTGGGGGAGCTCAACAAGCATGTTGTGGTCAAGTATTTGACCTCCCCTGTGGAGATAGCTGGAAAAATCCGCTATATTTATGCAGTAGCTTTTGATCACAACCACTTCCAGTTGTTGCTTTCCTGGTAGGCCCTAAAGTACTTTGTAATAAATGCCAACTTTAAATCATACCAGTGGTTTGTGCATACAGAAAAAGTAATGAAGCCCCTGACTGTTACATATTCTAACCCAGAGAGGCCATCTGACACCCCTGCGCAACTGTCTACTTACTGGAGTGGTGAGTTAACAGAGAGAATTACTGCACTAATCCACTTGGAGGATCAGTAAAAGGCGAATTTATCACAACTATCAGATAATTTGAGATATTTTTCTGCCACGATGGTGATGACTTTCTTCTTTCAACTTTGGTTCACACCATGTTGATGTGGGGGATGCAAAACTCATTGATAGATGAACCTATTTCCTGTTACAAGCTGACGAAAAATTTGTTGAAACAGAGATCAAGAAAGGGCTTGCCAGTGGCCTCATTCTCTCCTCTCAATCACCGTGGGCATTCCCTGCTGTAGTTGTCCCCAAAAAGAATGAAAATTGGCTTGTGTGTTGGCTATATCCCTCTAAACTAAGTAACAAAGAAAAATACATACCCAATGCCGCTGATCACAGATATCTTCAACATCATAGGAGAGCACAGTACTTCACCAGTATTGATTTATTTTCTGAATACTATCAACTGGTAATGAAGGAAGATTCTATCCCAAAAACGGCGTTTGTCACCAAATTTGGACAATTCAAATACACTCAAATGCCCTTTAGGCCTACTGGAGCTCCTAGAACCTTCCAAAAAGTTATGGATGAATTGTTCTGGGCCTTAAGAATTGGTGTGTCAATGTCTACCTTGATGATATCACTGCCTAATCCACTGATTCTAATCAGCACATGAATGACCTAAGAGCAGTGCTTCGTTGGATTAAGGAGGCAAACCTTAGCATTAATGAGTCAAAGCTGATACTCTCCACTATAGAGCTGAAGCTGCTAGGGCGCATCATCTCATCAGAAAGAAAACGCACTGACCCCTCTAAGGTTAATGCCATCTCTAAATGGCCCAACCCAAACAATGCAGCTAAATTCCTGAGATGTTTTTTGGAACTAACTACTATTTGGCCTTTATTCCAAACTTCAGCAAGGTAGCTGCCCCATTTTACTCACTGCAGAAGAAGGGAACCCCTTAGGACTTCAGTGATGCTGCCACCAGAGTTTTGTCTGCATAGAAAATGCATTGGTTTAAGCTACCATCCTGATCTTCCCCAACTTTGATGAAGAATCTCAGGTGTTCACCTATTCCTGTGATTCAGCAGTTGGGCCTTGATCACAAAATTATGAGGAGATAAGTACTTTCCTGTCAAATTCATCTCTAAGAAAATTTGCCCAGCAGAATAAAACCACTCAACATATGAGAAAGAAGTACTGGCGGTTGTTTTTGCTCTTCATAATTAATGGTATTATCTGTTGGACTGACATGTCACTGTATCCACTGACAACTCAGCAGTAAGCTTCTTGCTAAATAATCTCATCCCAAATGGATGCCAAGTACGCTGGAGATATGAGCTAATGGAGTTAGATTTAAAATTCGTGAGTCTCCCTGGACGGCTTAATGCAGTAGCAGTTGGGTTATCATGAATTCAAAATAACTCAATGGGACCAGCAATCTTCCATATGGGGGAGCTCAATCTCAAGAAAGAGCTCCTGCATATATGAAAAGTTCCTAGAATAATTTGAAGTTCCAAGTGATAGCAGGATATAACATTGTCAAGATTCTGATATGACTGGATAATAAGCCCTATGTTGTGATGGCAGAATGGATTGGATCCGCCCAGTTTACTATGAGTAATGATTATTTGAGCACCTCAAAGTAAGGCAATATTGGGTTGTTGGGGAATCGCCTTAAATTAGGCGATCATGAAATTAATGAATGAAGAATTGATGGAACCAATGAGATATGGTGAATCAAACTACTAAGCCATAAAAGCGGTAGCAGCCAAAGTTGCTACAATATAGATGAGACAAGACAGTTAAGGAAGAAGGTTGTTAATAAGTTGAGAAGAGCAAAACAGCAAGGATCCGCTGTGTTTAACATATTAAATAAAGAGTATAGTAGGAGCAAGCGCTCCATATAATTTTATTAGTTTAATTTGTTGTAAAAAAGGGTAACGATTGTCATATCATTGGTCCTATTGCTCAGTGGGCCAAACCCTGTGCAAAAACCCTCAAGGCATATTTAAGTGATTCACCGATATTATAACAGTGGTGCTCACTACAGGGGGCCCATTGATCAATTAAAATACCAACAACATTCCTCAGTCGCTGTCCATGTTCTATCAGGCTTGCTCTGGCAAGGAGTCTTTTTGTGATGCCACAACCATTGAATATGCAGAACTCAAGTTTTCCTTGGTGCTGTGCTCCAGTGGAAGAAGGGTTTCTATAGGAGTTCTGTATCAATAAGCTGCCTCCATTTGATCACAATGGAAACATCCATGGATTTTTTGAGTGATTTAAGTTTATAGTAGAAGGAGCTTCAGGTCGCCAAAAAGCCAAGTTAATATTCACCTTGGATGTCAAAAGCGCTGACCAAGTTACTTGTAATCTTCCCACCAGCTCCGCTCCCTATCAAAAAATGAAAGATACTTTGTTGTGGTTATTTGAAGGTACTATGAAAATGGCACAGCGGAAGGCGAGTTTTTAACCATTGGGTTTCAGCATAATGAGACCCTCGCCACATTTGCTGATCGCTTTATGGTGGAAGCCCATGTGTTAATTGGGGCAGGAATTTTAACCAAATCAGATGTATGCATAGCATTGACCTCCTCTGTGAAACCATACCGTGAGCTTTTCAATACCATGGCTCCATATTTAGAGGTTGGTATACCTTTGCTTAAACTTGAGCAAATCTTGTGACGGTATCCACTACCTTTCCTCTGTCCAAAATAGAGCGGAACCATATCCTATATGCTGCTGGACCTTCTTATTTGGAGAAGTTATCTTTTCCAGTTCAGCGTCCATTTAGTAACCCCCAGCCTTATTATCACTACATGCCTCCTATTAAATGGAGTTGCCACCAGCAGTTCAACTATCAGGAAGGGTCTGTTTACACTGCTCAACCCCAGCCTAACTTTTGGGATGGCCCATTTCACTAAAATCATGAATGCAGATCTTACAGGATCAATTTTTTCTCATGCTGTCACTCTGGGCACTTGGCCAGAAGTTGTCTTCATCATCAGGTTCATTCCCTACTGCAGGAACAGTACAACCAAGGAAAATTCAGAGCGGAGTAGATATGGGACTCTCCACTTCCGCTATTACAACTCAAAACGTCCCACCTGAACCTATCCCAGTACATTCAGTGAAAGTTCCCCAGTATGACGATGCCTTTCTATATCAGCAGCTGGTTGGGGGGGTGAATGTGCTGACACTAGCGCAAATTATGGACACAGTGTAAACAGGTCCCCAGGTGCAACCAAAACCTTATGCCTGTCAAATGTTTAATCAACGTTCTACTGATGAACCAGATTCATATGCTGATGCGCTTCTTTTAAAAGGGGTGAACATGGCCCTCCCTGTGAACGCTACTATTAAAGAGTACCCTAAAGTTGGAGAGGGTATTGTGAGCTTCCTTGGAAAAAAAGATGAGTTAAATGTCCATGTTTTAAACAATCAGAATGCATCTTATTCTGAGTGTACTTAATGTGACACTGTTGTAGCAAGAACCTGAGTTCGTGCAATAATTGATATAGGTGCCCAATCAACATAGTGTCCACAAAGTTGGTGGCAAAGCTTGGCAGTAAAGCCTGACGTGGAGCATCATATGATTTATATGACTTCAGGCGCAGAAAGCACGGTCTCTGAAGGAGCTTATAGTGCACTACCTTTGTGATTCAGGTCAATTGTCATTGTGGCCCCAGATATAGTGCTACCAAACAATAACTATGACCTTTTAATTGGAACTGCTTTTATGCGCCACTTTAGGGTTGTTGTTGATATGACCGCAGAGACATTTGAAATTCTGGGGCAGCGGATCACAATCAACTTCACTTCCAGCGAAATGTCAAAGGATCTGGTACACATGAGTCACATTAACCTTGCATATGGTATGGGGTGGTTTTGGTTTGCTATCATCAACTTAAGCGCAAGACCCGAGCCCTCCCCCATTAAATTTATGAATATCAGGGGTTACCACTTAGAGCTGCAGGCCTTATATCTATTCCCTCTGGACACCAAGTAATCATAAACACTGAGTTAGTGGTGAAAGTGCCTGCTGGGCTTTATGGAGAGGTCATTGGGCCTTATCAGCAATCACAGCTTGAGCCCCACGTGGCCCCAGGCATTATACTTCTGGGACATGGAAAGATCAAGGTCTTGGTAGCAAATCTTCAGAACAAACTAATACAAATCCGCTGGCAACAAATAGTGGCGTACTTACATTTCATCCCAGTTAAAGAGGTCCTCCAGGTTTATGAGTTCTGTTCATTGGATGAATTTGGCCTGCCCATTGAAACACAGCCTGGCATAATGGCAGTTGTACCATGTGAAAATTTATTGGGGCTAACGGAAAACCAAAGAGATCAAGCGGAATCCTTAATTCAAAAATACAAAGAGATCTTTGCTGTTGATGATCATGATTTAGGGTGCGCTTGGGGGTTGTTCATCAGCTGGACACTGGGGATCATCTCCCCATTAGGTTTCAGCCAATTACCAATCAAGCGCAGCTGAAGAAGTCATCACTGCAGAAATTGACAAGCTGTTAATGCAGAAAATGCTTGGCCCACTAAGAGTCCGTGGGCTTCACCTGTCCTAATTGTTAAGAAGAAGGATGGAACTAACTGCGTAGTAATTGAATACTGGAAGCTTAATAGTATCACCGAAAAGGACTCATACCCCTTCCGCGGATTGATTATGCACTGGATCAGTTAGGTGGATCTCACTATTTATTGGCAATGGATCTGGTATCCTTTTATTGGAAGATCAAGTTGACCAAGGTAGAACAAGAACAATGTGCTGTAATCACATCTAAAGGGCTTTTCCAACCAACTCATATGTCACAAGGGCTATATAATTCCCTGGCTACATTTCAACGAGCAATGGACACCGTTCTGGGTGATCTGAAGCTATCATGTGTACTTGTGTACCTCAACAATATTAACATCTTCTCTCACATGTTCACTGAACACCTTACCCATCTGGAAGAGGTATTTTGCCGACTGGCTGAGGCCAATATCAAGATTAAGCTCAGGAAATGTCACTTCTTTAAGGATCAGTTAAAGTACCTCAGTTTTGTGGTGGATGCGACTGGGCTGAGACCCCAACCAGCCAAGGTGGAAGCTATTCAGAAGATTACTAAGCCAGCTAGTAAGTGGGACATTAGGTGTTTTTGGGGATGGTAGGTTATCACCGATGCTTCACACCCAATTTCAGTTGTATCAGATGTCCACTGTTTGAGCTGTTAAAGAAGGATGCCCTGTTCAAATGGACAGAACAGCGCCAATGCGCCTTTGATACCCTTTGAATGATGCTAATTAGTGCACCTGTGTTACACTACTCAAATTTCGAAAAGGAATTTATTGTACAGATGGATACATCTCTTTCTGATGTGGGGGCAGTTTTATCACAAAAAGATGATGAAGGGGAGGAGCACCCAGTGGAGTAAAGCAGATGAAGCCTGAATAGCCATGAACGTAATTATACTTTGACTGAGAGAGAGTGCTTAGCAGTGATTTACGTGTATAAGCAATTCAGAGTCTATCTGCATGGGGTAAAGTTATATGTCATAACAAACCATGCATCATTACGCTGGTTGCAGAACCTCAAAGAACCTGAAGGCCGTCTGGCTCGATGGGCTCTTAAGCTGCAGGCTTATGACTTTCTGATCATTCATTGGCCAGGAGTAAAGCATCAGAACGCTGACTGTTTATCTTGATTGCCAACTGTTGCAGTGATGGCAGACCTCAGTGACATGATGTACGATAAGATGCTCATCAGAAAAGATGATGATGAACCACCCCAAGTGATCAAAGCATTATTGAGATGCAAACGAATACCTTCCAACGGAATGGGGAACAGTACAAGCGAATCAGTGATTCCACGGTGAATTTTCGGTGACCCTCAGCATGACCAGGAATCATTATGAGCGTGCACAAGGCAGTCAGACATGGTGGGGTGCATAAGACAATGAAGATGTTGCACCCTTGGTATTATTGAGTAATCATGAGCTTTTATGTGTTCAAAACTATTTCCTGTTGCCATCAGTGCCAAGTGGAGAAGCCATTCCGCTATAAGACTTCATACCAGGTAGTGAAGCCACATTTCAATCGGCATACAGTTTTTCTTGATGTCATTGGTCATTTGCCAACATGAGCTAACTGGTGTAAGTACATTATTGTGGCTATCAACCACTTGGCCCGGTGGGTCAAAGCAAGGGCAATACAATATTTGGGGACTGCTACAGTGGCCAAGTTTGTGATGGAATGCATTATTCAGTGACATGGATGTCCTCAGTTTATTCTCACTGATAATGAAACAACTTCACCTCGCACATCCTCCCCAAACTGAATGAGCTTATGGGTATCCACAGGGTTCTAATGACCCCATATCACCCCAAATCTAATGGAATGGTTGAACGGGTGAATGGGACTCTGGTGAACATCCTATGAAAATTAGTAATGGATTGACCTTCCAATTGACCTCCCTCCTTTCCACTGCCGTGTTCGCCTATAACATCAGTTACCATTCCACCATGGGGAAGAGTCCCTTCCAACTACTATATGGCTGACACCCAGCTCTTCCAGCGTTACTTTATTTGTGCGTTGAAGACACCAGTGGAGTGGAACCCCACCACTATCTGAATACCTTGCAAACATTCTGATCAAATTGCAAACTGAAGCATATTCCTTCAGCTTAGCCAAGAAGACCAGGAATCAGGCTGCCAATCAGGTACATCGTAGTGGGTTGGCGCAGTTCAAGGAAGGTGATATAGTTCTCTTCCATGACCAACATGGGTTTGGCTGGAAACGCAAGTTGGCCAGTATCTGGATTGGGTCATTTGAAGTTATTAAAAAGACAGGTGTGGACGCATATACTATCAAGGACTTCACTAGCAGTCAGATCATCAACCAAGTACATGCTAAGTTCCTCCATGCGTATAGGCAATAGGAGCCTTATTGTCCGGTCAAAGGGGGGGTTATGTCACGATTCTGATATGACTGGATGATAAGCCCTAAGTTGTGATGGCGGAATGGATTAGATCTGTTAAGTTTACTATGAGTAAAATTTTTAAAGCGCCTGGAAGTAAGGTGATATTGTGTTGTTGGGGAATCGCCTCAAATTAGGTGATTGTGAAATTAATAAATGAAGAAATTGATGGAAGCAAAGAGATATGACGAATCGAATTACTAAGCCATAAAAGTGGTAGCAACCAAAGTTGCTACAATATATAGATGAGACGATTAAGGAAGAAGGTTGTTAATAAGTTGAGAATAGCAAAACAGCGAGGATCCACTATGTTTGATATATATTAAATAAAGAGTATAGTGGGAACAAGTGCTCCATATTATTTTATTAGTTTATTTTGTTGTTTTAAAGGGCAACAATCGTCATATCGTTGGTCCTATTGCTCAGTGGGCTAAACCCTGTGCAAAAACCCTCATGGCAAATCTAAGTGATTCCGCCGATATTATAACAAACATCATTCAAGGAACAATGTTTAAAATTTCTAATCTTTGAAGGGAACCTATATGTATGCACCAAAGGATCAGTGGCCCATGTGATTCCAAGTAATTAAAGCATGCAGAGGATGAAGGAGGCCCATGATGATGCCATACATTTTGGAGTACAAGCCACCTGGTTGAGAACCTTCGCTGTATACTGGAGCCAAATGCCTACACTGAAGTTAGTAACTATGTTCCACATGTCATGCCTGCCAAGTCTTTGCTAAGTCGCCAGGTGCCCAAAACTCTTTACCTATAGCAACACCTGGACTATTTGATATGTGAGGCCTCAACTTTATGGGACCTTTAAGAGTTGCCACCAATGGATCAAAGTATATTCTATTAGCCACAGAATACTTTACCCGTTAGATATTGCCAAAGCAGTCTTCAAATCTGATGCAGCCACCAGAGCCCTGTTTTTTATGAAGAAATATTTACTATCTATGGACCACCTTGCCTTGTCATGACTGACTGTGGATTACATTGCAAAAATTAATTAGTTGAGGAAATATTGGCTCAGGTACACACTCTTCACTCCTTGACAACAGCGTACAACTCTAAGTGTATTGCCTAACTGAATGAATGAATCAAAAACTGATGCATGCTCTGGAGCTGAGCATCACAGAAAACCCTGATAAATGGCCTGAATGCTTACCTTCTGTCCTTTGGGCATACAACCCAAAATCCACAGTACCACCAAGCATATGCCATATGAGCTACTGTTTATAATAAAATTTTAGCCCAACCCATTGACCAAGCAACTCAGCAACCATTTCCCATAAAATCGCCGCCTAAAACGATCTGATATGGAGAAATTGGTACTAGATCATGCCCATCAAATGAAGACCAACTATGACACTGCTATAAAATTGTCAGAATTGCTAAGATATGTCATAAGGGTTTTTTCACAGGGTCAACCCATTGAGCAATTGGAATGGATGGTATGAAGATCGTCAGTCCCTCCAAACATGCTCAAACAAATAAATATAGCAAAAAGGGAGCAATTCCCCCCAAAAAACACTTCTTTATTTTGATATGATACTCTCAGCGGATCCTTCCCAGACCGCTTTCTCTCTCTATCTCTTCTACTAAAAATCCTCCTCCTCTCAATAACCTCATCTTGCCAATATATCAGCAACTTTGGTCAGTACCAATGCTTGTGCTTAGACTATCCATTCCGCCATATTCTGATTGGTTCTGGCAGAAGTCATCATTCATTAAATTATAATCGCCTTAGTTTGAGTCGATCCACTCAATATTCATTGCATGTCAACATCTCATTATTCATTGTTTGTTGACTTTACCTTATTGCCCAATTTGGAGGCAATCCAATATCATCCATTTGACCCAATATTGTTTCATTGCAAGGCGCTCAAATACTCAAACTTTATAATAATTGTTGGTAAATTATAGCCAATCTTCCATGACTATTTAGGCCTTATCATCCAGTCATATCAGAATCTCGACATATACCCCCTTGAAGGAAAGATAAGGCTCCTACTGTTTATATGGACAAAGGAACTTCATGTGCACTTGTTTAATTATCCAACCACTTTTAGGATCCTTGATTGTATAGACGTCAATGCCTGTTTTCTCAATTATCTCAAATAGATCAACCCAGATGTTGGCCAGTTTGTGTTTCTGACCTAACCCGTGCTGGTAATAAAACAAAACCATATCTCTATCTTGGAACTGAGTGAGGCTGCTATGCTCTACTTTATCATCTGCCTGAGCCTTAATCTTCTTGGCTAAACTGCATGAAAATGCTTTGGTTTACGGTTTGATCAGTGTGTCTGCTAGGTTAGTCAAATACCAGTGAGGATCCATTACACTGGTATCCTATACATAGGAATAAAGCAGCGCCTGAAGAGCATGGTGCCATCCATAAATAATTGAAAAGGACTTATCCCGTGGTGGAATGGTAGCTAATGTTATAAGTGAAAACGGTGGTGGAAAGGAGAGAAGTCCAATCAGAAGGTCGATCTGTCACCAACTTCCAGAGTATGTTCATTAAAGTACCATTAACTTGCTCAATCATTCCATTAGATTCGTAGTGATACAGAGTCATCAAAACCCCGCGGATGCCTATCAATTAATTGAGCTTAGATAAGATGTGTGAGGCGAAGTTCGTTCCATTTTCAGTAAGGATGAACCGGGGACAACCGTGTCATTGGATTATACATTCCATAACAAACTTAGAACCGTGATTGCACTCAAGTCGCATATTGATCACACCTCAACCCACCTGGTCAAGTGGTTGATCGCTACCAGGATATATTTGGACAAGTTTGCCCCTGTCATCAGGGGACCCACAACATCAATTGAAATGGTGTGCCAGGTGAAGTGCGGCTTCACTAACTGGTATGAAGTCTTTAGGAAATTGGCTTTTCCACCCGGCACTGGTGGCAGAAGGAAATTGTCTCAAGAACGTTGAAGTTCATTCTTTTCCAGTAGTACCATGGTCGCAGAAATTCTAGGGTCTTACATACTCTACCATGTCCAACGGCTTTGTGTGCACTCATAATAAATGGGTGGGTGAAAGGTCCTTATATTCACGGTAGTGTCCCCTACCTGCTTATAGAATTTCCCTTTTTCTGGAATGTATTGGCCTTTATTCCGTCCAATACCTTGATGACTGAAGGCGGCTCATTGTTGTACTTGCTGCTGAGCAGCTTATAAAACATTATGTCACTCAGATCTTCCATAACCACAATCGTGGGTAATATTGATAAGCAATCAGCATTCTGGTGCTTAGCTCTGGGTTGATGAATAATTTCGAAGTTTTATGCCTGGAGTTCAAGAGCCCATCGGGCCAGACATCCTTCAGGCTCTTTTTGATTCTGTAACCAGCATAATAAAGCATGATTCGTTACAACTTTGAATTTCACCCCATTAAAATACGCCTGAAATTGCTTATAGGCATATATCACCACTAAGAACTTTCGCTCAGTCAGTATAATTTTACTCATGGCTGTTCAAGATACAACTGCAGTATGCTACGGGGTACTCCTCCCCTTCCTCGTTTTTTGGGATAGGACTGCCCCCACAGTGGAAAGGGATTCATCCGTCTGAACATAAAACTCTTTTTCAAAATTGAGATAGCATAACATCGGTGCACTGGTTAACGCCACTTAAAGCATATCAAAAGCACATTGGTAACGTTCCGTCCATTTTAACATGGTGTTCTTTTTTAGTAACTCAAATAGCGGGCCCCTGAAACAGCTGCATTTAGAGATGAAGTGTCAGTAATAGCTGACCATTCCCAAAAAGACCTGTATATCCTGCTTACTGTTGGGTATAGTCATTTTCTGAATAGCTTCCACCTTGACAAGTTGAGGTCTCAGCCCCTTGGCATCAACCACAAACCCTAGGTACTCTATCTGATCCTTGAAGAAATGGCATTTCTGGGGTTTGCTCTTGATGTTGGCCTCAGCGAGCCAGCGGAATACTGCTTCTAAATTATCAAGGTGCTCAGAGAAGGTTTGGGAGAAAACATAAATGTCATCAAGGTATAAAAGGATGCATGACAGCTTTAGGTCCCTGAGAATAGTGTCCATCACCCGTTGAAACGTAGCTGGGCCATTACATAGCCCTTGCGGCATCTGGGTCAGTTGAAAAAGACCATTGGACGTGATTATGTTGCATTTCATCTGTTCCGCCACTGGCAACTTGATTTGCCAGTAGCCCAAGATCAGATCCATTGGTGAGAAAAACAAGCTCCCCCTAGCTGATCTAAAAGTGTCATCAATCTGTAGCAAGGGATATGAGTCCTTTTTGGTGATGCTGTTGATCTTCTGTTTATTAATTACTACACAGTTAGTACTGTCCTTTTTTTACAATAAGAACAGGAGAAGCCCATGGACTATTCGACAGTTCAAGCATCCCTTGCTCTAGCAGCTTGTCAATCTCCTCTGTCACTACTTCTTCCACCGCCCTTGATTGGCGGATCAGCCATGGCCTGATGGGAGGATGATCTCCAGTGTCCAGCTGGTGAACCACCCCCCGCGCGCATCCTAAATCATGGTCATCAACAGCAAAAACTCTATATAGTTTTGAAATAAAGTGATCACCCGACCCTTTTTTGGTTCCAACAACCCCATTAATTCATCGCATGATACAACTGCCATTATGCCAAGCTGTGGTTTTAAAAGCAGACCAAATTCCTCCAGCAACCCAAACTCATAAACCAGAAGAACCTCCTCAATGGGATCAAGTGTAAATACGCCTTTATTTGGTGTTGGCTGATTTTCAGTGGTTCTATTTGTAGATTTGCAAGTATAACCTTGGTCTCCCCCTGCCCTGGTAATATAATGCCTGGAGCCATGTGGGGCTCAAACCGTAATTGCAGATATGGCTTAATAACTTCGCCATAGAGTCCGTCTTGAACTTCAACCACCAATTCAGTGTTCACTATAATTTGATGCCCAGATGGAATGGATATAGGTCCAGCAGCTCTGAGCAGCAGCCCCTGATATTCATAAATCTTCTGGGGAAGGGCCCAAGTTTTTCCCTTTAATCTATGGTATCATATGGGTTCACCCCATCACTATAAGCTAGATTGATATTCCCCATATGCACTGACTCTTTTGGCACTCCGCTAGAGGTGAAGTAAATCAGGATTTGCTGACCCAATATTTCAAAAGTCTCGTCCATCATATCAATGACAGCCCCATAGTGTTGCAAGAAGGCGGTTCTAATTAACAGATCATAATTGCCATTTGGTAACACTATAGCTGGGGCTACCATGACAATAGAACCAAAACGCAATGGAAACGCACTGTATGCTCCCTCAGAGACCGTATTTTCCACTCCAGTAGTTCTTTATACCATCCAGTGTTCCACATCCAGTTATAGTGTCAACTTAGCCACCAGCTTTGTGGAGATTATATTGACAGGGGCACCAGTATCTATGGTCGCACAGACTTGGGGTTTAGCAACAACCAGGTCGCATTAAGAACAACTGTAGTAAGATGCGTCTCTACTGTTTATAACATGGACATTTAAGGAGTATCTGTTTCCAAGGAAACATGCAATCTCCTGGCGGATTCTGGGGTATTGTTTTATAATAGTGTTGAATGGAAGAGCGACTTTTACTTCTTTCAAGGAAGGTGCATCAGCGGAGGGGTCTAACTTGTCAGGGGAAACTTGATTGAACATTTGATAAGAGTACAGCATGGCCTGCATCTGAGACCCTTCTTTCACCACAACCGCAGTTTGCGCTCATGTCAATCCATTCATTCCCCCAACTGTCTGCTGATATAGTACTGCCCGAATTGTACAGGGGGACTTCCATTGAATATTCTGAAATGGGTTCAGGTGGGACGTTTGGATTTGGGATAGCGGAGTTATAGAGTCCCATCTCTACTATGCTCTGACTTTTCCCAGCTATACTGTTCTGGCTTCACGTGAGGGCCCTGATGATTGGGGCACCACCATGCCAGATGCACCTCTTGACTGCACTGAAACAACTGACCACGTAGGGCCCACATCCCTGATTAATGTAAAATGAGCCACATCGAAAGTTAGACTGTAAGTGATCAGCGTAAACAGTTCTAGGGTGGTAGTTGGACTGGTGATGATAAGCAGGTATAAGGCGGACGTTCAACTGCTGAGGATAACTCAGCAGAGACTGAACTGGACAGACAAATTCCCTAAGTAAGATGATCTGGAGGTAGTAGTAGAATGATTCTGCTCTGGATTAGGTGGAGGGAAGTTGGTGGTTATATGGCGCAAAAAACTGAACAATTTTAAGCAAGGGTACGTCTTCATCCAACATTTGGGTCATAACGTTGTACAGCTCATGGTATACACAGTGGAGGTCATTGCAATACACACATCAGATTTGGATAAAATCCCTGCCTCAATCAACACATGGGCTTACATTGAAAATTGATTAGCAAATGTGGTGAGTCTCATTATCCTGAAATTTGATGGTCAAGAGTTCAGCCTTCCGTTGTGAAATTTTTGCAGTACCCCCAAACAACTGCAACACAGTTTCCTCACTTCTTGGTATGAAACTGAACCTCTTGGGAGATAGCAGGTGAACTGGTTGGCACTTCCAACATCAAAGGTGGATATTAACAGTTTCACTTTTTACTGGTCAGAAGCTCCTTCTGTTGCAAACTTGAATCACATAAAGAACCCATGAATATTTCAATCACGATCAAATGGAAGTAACTTATCACTACAAACTTCTTAAAAAAGCTTATCTTGCTTTTTGAGCACAGCGTCTAAAGCAATTTTGAGTTCCGCATATTTAATTGATGTAGTATGTCATGAAGATCCCTGGTCCATGCAAGCCTGATGTGCCATGGCCAGTGACTGGGGGTTGATTTTTTGATCAATGGGCCCCCTTAGTGAGCACCATTGTTATAAAATTGGTGGAATTGGTAAGATATGCTGTAAGGATTTTTGTACAGGGTCAACCCACTGAGCAATTGGAATGGATGATATGAAGATCGTCAGTCCCTCTGAACATGCTAAAACAAATAAACATAACAAAAAGGGAGCAATTTCCATAAGAACACTTCTTCATTTTTTTAATACTCTCGGCAGATCCTTCCTAGTCCACTTGCTCTCTCTATCTCTTCTACTAAAAATTCTCCACCTCTCAATCTCCTTGTCTTGCTGATATATCAGTGACTTCAGTCAGTGACAACGCTTGTACTTAGACTATTCATTCCACCATATTCTGATTGGTTCTAGCAGAAGTCATCGTTCATTAAATTTATGAGCGCCTTAGTTTAAGGTGATCCGCTTATTATTCATCATATGTCAACATCTCATTATTCATTGTTTGTTGACTTTACCTTATCGCCTAATTTGGAGATGATCCAATATCATCTGTTTGACCCAATATTGCCTCGTTGCAAGGCGCCCAATTACTCAAATTCTATAATAACTATCAGCAAATTCTAGCTGATCTGCCATGACTATTTAGGCCTTATCATCTATTCATATCAGAATCTTGACAACAACCATATTAAAACCGTCTATTTTTTAACAGTAGGAGACCTAGTCCTCCTGTATTGAAATGAACTTATGAACTCCTGCTCCAAGAAAACTCACAAAACATTTCAAAAGGCCGTTTAGAGTTACCAAAGTGCTCCTATATGGAAACTACAACCTTGAAACCCTTACTGAGTGCCATACTAGTTAACCATCAATGACAATTGTCTCAAACTTTACCAATATAAAAATGAATAGGGGGAGTGTTGAACTGATTAATAATTTTATAATAATTCGTTGGTTTAGCAATTTCCCGCTTGATGAATACTAATTTTTTACTTTTTTTAAAGTTGGTTCTCCTAGAACATTCTAGGCATAGAATTATCCCTAGAAACAGGTATAAACACCTTAAGTTTTTAGCACGATAAAGTATCAGATTATAGAGTTTAACTTCCTGTTGTGTTTATTATTTTCCAATATTTAATAATTATCCTTCCCTAGGCGTTTTAAGTTAAAAAACACTAGGATGACTGATGATGACTGCCAAATCAATGACCTTGAAAACCCTGAGAGTTACACTAAACCACCTGCTACCTATCAAGGATAAAAGCAGAATCCTATAGTTCCCCAATAGTATGCCATACTGGAGTCATTTGATGCTGCTGAACAGAAGTGATTGGAGGAATTTCACAGCATGCAAATAGCCTGAGGGCATCTAAGATTTCTGATATTCAATAAATCAGCTTAAAAATCAGAAAAATGATTAATTTCCTTAGAGCTAATGACGAAATTGCTCAATTTGTGCCAATTAGAATTACTTTGATTTTAAAGCTTATTGTTTTTAAATTTTAAAGAAATTAAGGATAATTAAAATATATGTGTGTGACAATCCTACCATTTCGCCCTTTTCAAAATTATTTTTCCATTGTAGATCCCTTACATGATCTTATTTTCACTTAAATTATTTCTAGATAAAGCAGGTATAAATAACTTTACGCAAGCTATTAGCTGAATGGATCTTTAAGTATCTTGGGCTTTCCTGATGACTATATACTATACTTTTTTTAGTATATAAACATCAAAGATTTTTGCTATATTGCCCATTGAGATCATTAGTTTTGTTTAAATGAGCATGAAGGAATTTACAAAATATGACGTGCTGATAGATCTTCTTTTCATTTTTTTTCTGATAACCTCACCCTCAAAACGGTATAAATTATAGTTAGTGAATATTTGGTTCATTTTGACATATGATAATTACAAATTATTTCATTTTTGGCCAAACTAGCTTTTTCAGTTATTTTATCAATTAATCCTGTATGATTTGTCTACAACACCGTTTTCTTATCATCTACTTAAAATTGATCAAATATCATAAGCAAAATAACTTTTTAACCAAATCATCTATATTGCTGTTAAAGTATCATTTCCTTCATCATTTACTCCTTTATAAGTTAGATGGTATTCTGACTGAGATAGTCCACGTTTCTGTTCTGTCATTGACTCTTTATTTTCTCAATATGATTATCAGATGTTATACTCCATTAGTTACATTATAGCCTTCTTCACAACTCATTGTCCTAATCAGATGGATAGAATATTTAATCTACTCAACCCCAGAAGTTGGTGCCAGTGACTGCCCTAGCCAAGGCTGACCTTACCTCAAATAGAAATTTTAACAGTAATAGTTTTTAAAAGTGAATAGTAAAAATTAATGAGTTTGATATAAGAAATTATTATAGCAGTGCAGCAATATTTTGGTTAACTGTGAAGCATAAAAATATCAAGCATATAAATAAATTATCAAGAGTAGTACTATTTATTGACCTATAAAAATAATGAATGGATATATAAATTAAAACAACATTACTTACATCGATGAATCCCCCCCCCTTGGGTTGGGACCATCTAGTACTAAAAAAAACAACATTACTTAATAACTGCCTCCCGAGTTCGATCCCGGTAATGGACTTTGAGTAGGGGATGATTTTGACTGTGTTGGTTTTGCGCACCAATGCCCCGAACCGAGATAGCGAATAGCAAAGGCGGTCCATGGACTTCCTGGCCTATCATACGCCGCGCATGGAGGTTTTCCGGGTTTTATCCTCCTTTCCCATTTTCTTCACTTCCCTAATCGGTGCGGCGTCCCCAGGTCGGCCCACCTCAAATAAAATTTAAAATATTACTTAATAAATTAATATACAAAGAAAAGGAAATAAAACTTAACAGTAACAAAGTTAGCCTTTGTAACTTCTAATAATTTACATGAAAGATTAATTCTTTTTAGCTGTTACTTATCTAACCAGGAATCTGCCCGTGGTCAATTTTTACGTTAATCTATAATAAAAGCAAGTGTGTATGTGTGTGTGATACCCAGACAGAACTATAGCCTGTAGAGCTTTAAAATTTTTGTATATAGGTGGACATGAGGGGGTCCATGTGCACCTTAAAACCATATTTTCTATTTTCCATTTAAAAAAAATTTATATGTAAAAAGTGAAAATCTTAAAAGCTTTTTAATGGTAATTAGTATGTTGTTAAGGCTGAGCAGTATGATATTCAGTTAATTTAATAGAAAATGGCTTGTCAAGCGGTTGGTGGTCATTTGGCTAATTATCAAGTTAATCAATTTAGTAAGTAGTAAGTGATTGGCTGATTTGATAATTTAATTAATTGTGCAAAGCGATTGGTATTTTTAGGTTTATTTAATAGGCAAATTGGGTTTGGGCAAATGGTTAGTAGTTTTTGGCTGATTCATATTTTTTTGTCTTTAAACTCATCGATGGCCATCTACCAATTTATATAAACTAAGATAATGAATATTATCTGTTAATGGTTGGCTTACCTCAGTTAAACAATATCATCCGTTAAATTATACCTACAAAGAGTATGGGTAAAACAGGCTATTGACGTGATAAAAACTAATGATAATTTTATAAAACCAAATTTAGAAAAAATAAACAGGTCAACTTAACTACTCCTTATCTAAAGTTGATTAAAATAATTGCCTTTCAATGACTTGATGGAATTTAACATCTTAGCCTCATTCTGTAAAAGGATGGATTATAATTCAAAATTCATGAACACAAGCAACACCGCATAATATTACCTAATTTTTTAGCTTAATTGATATATTCTAACTAATGGGTGCATTAATAAATATGGGCGAAACCGTGGCTACCTACTAGTTTAGGAATATACACTTAACAAAACGTTTTTAAAGCTCAAGCTCCACAATATTGTCATTATTCATTTATATTCTTAGGAGAAATTGAGTGATAGTCCTTAAGTCTGATGGCTTAGTTTTTTATCTTTGCTAAACCTACTAGCCAATAGGGGTCTATAGCATGTGGATTGCCTTATTAAATGTAATTAAACTTGTTTATACACTTTGAATATTTATGCTACAAACCGGGTCATCCAACATAGATCATTGATGCGGATTTTTATCTATTTGAGGTGGACCCACCAGGAGACATACTGCTCTAATTAATTGTGAAGTTGAAATAGATGAGAAAAAGTGAATATATCCTGGTAAAGTTCCATGCACATCATTCTGTAGGCCAGGAACTTAATGAACCGCCTTGCTGATACAAATTTTGTTTTGGGATATTGGTGCGCAGCACCAACACAGTCATGAATTGTCCCCTACCCATAGTTGATCTATATTGGATCATACTCATAAAGCAGTAGTCATTGAGTCAATACTCTACCACTAAAGCCCCATCTCCCAATATACAAAACCATATATATGAAAAACTGGGTACTCTTTCTAGTAGAGATTTGTTAAAGGCAAGAATTCTTATAGAGCTAAAAGCTTAAAAATATAGATATTTTCTGTAAAAACTTACTAAAACAGATTTTAATACTAAGAAGCTTATTATCACTAAAAATAAAGAGCTTGTTCATCCTATAGACTAAAATATTACTTAAATAGTGTTACGCTAATCATTAATAAATAAAAATATACTTTTGTTTATGATATGTCGATGTTTAAGCAAAACCAAAGTACATGAAGTAGTACATAACTTAAGCATTAATATGTAGTTTTTGGTCTATAAAACTTAGATACAATGCTTTTCTTATAATTAAGGTTCTGCATTGCACTTAGTATAAATAACTAATCTTTAAATTGATGCTATATCTCTATACTATCTCATATAATTAGATACAGTTTTGCATTTTTGTAAATTTCTATATACACTACATCAGCTATTCCTTGCTTATTTGATCTAAGCTAACCAGGGGACGGACTGACTGACTGTTCAAAGATCTCAAAGTTGGAAATGGTCTCAAGTCTTGGGTATAAAACTAAGATACTCTATATTTATCTTTCAAAGCAAAACACTGTACATGTCATTAGTTTACACTAAACCTATTGGCACTAATTTTGAGAGCTTAAGTTACAGGATTTAATGTAAAAGCATATTTCAACTGCCAGGAAATCCAACAAACAAATTTAAGTAGATTTAGTACTCTTGAGAAATATGTAATCTATCAATAGATTTTTATGGTCAAGAAGCACATTAAAGCTTATGCTAACAGCCTACACAAATGACCTTTCAAATTCACTCTCAGCTAACTGAGTCAAGAAGGAGGGATGATTGACTCCAAACAATTTTTTATGTAATATATATAACCTTACTAGATTGCTGGACTACCCAAACACCTGATGCAACCCTCTCCCAGCTATATGAGTCAATCCCAAGTTACCATATGTCAAAAAGAGATTAGAAGTAAGTTTAATATTGACAATAAGAGTAAGTATAAACCTTTCATAACAAATTAAAATTATTTGTCAACAGGATGAAAAAGTGAGACAAATTAAAAAAGACTTAAGCCATAAACTGAACCCTCAAAATCAAAAATTCAAAGTTGTTTAGTTGTTGTTTAGATTTAATATTAAGTTTTGCTTTGGATCTTGGTTTTAAGTAGATTGACTAGAGCATAATATTCGTGAGGCCATCTCATTTAAGATCAAAAAACAAAAAATATTTACTCTAATATGGACTATCCGCTTTCATGTCTTCAAACATGTGAATCTATTGTTTCAGTAATTTGACTTCAACCTGTGAATCCCTTGTTTTCAATCTGTGTTGCTCACTATAGGAGGAAGCCATGATTACTATAATTGAAAAAAAAACTTATGAAATGAAAAACGACTCAGCCACTGGAAGTGAATATCGATCTGGGATGGGGCCCACCCTCTGGAAACATCACCATAAACACTTAACTTATACAATTAGATAGTATCCATCCATTTTTTCTAGGATAATCACCTAACCGCGATTTGGTAGAGCAACTAGCTCTGGCATTGTTTTAAGAGTACCAGATTACCAGGGATGACAGATAGATAATAGTCAAAATTCATCCGCCAGACCAGAAATTAGGATCACCTCTGGGGCCCAAACTTTCACCACTTAAATTCTTCTAAAGAAAACATCGCATTGACCAATACTAAACTTATCAAGCTTTACTTAGCAGAGTATTTACATCATACTATCTACAATTACCAATATACAGTTTCCCAACACCATGCTACCATATACCACTTGGTGATACATGACCAAGAGTTATTACAGAAAACCAACCATAAATGGCAAGGCTTGAACTTAACACTGGTGAGGTACAAACTTCTGTTGAGGCTACTAAAAACTACTCCCACTGGGCCCACTATTAGATCAATGCTTTGGTTGAAGAACTAAATAACAAGATCAGTCTCATAGGGAATACTGCCCTGGACAGAAGGGTATACACTATTGAATTTCTTCAACCGAAATGGAATTAGAACCCAGGTACCCCATTTAACCACTGACTTAGAGAAGCTGTCTGGCTTCACTACTAGATAGGTTTATGAAGCAGATAAATCCATTGGTATAATGAGAACTCAGTTCAATGTCCACCTACAATCCTGCTACGCTTCTTAAAAACAGGTGCAACTATTGGTTGAAGTTACTGCCATTAATTACAAGCTCGCGCATACTGCCACAATCTGACCCTTTCAGCATTAAAAGGCTTTATCAATCAACTAGAGAACACTCATAAAACTGGTCATTCGACCTAAGGGACCAATGCCACCTTCTAAGCCAGTTAGATGCCTATAAAATAATTAATACTAAGCTTTTAAAACAACATAAAGCCATTAAAATTTGGTGCAGCTAGGGATGAGGAGTCTAAGGACTATGAGAGTAAGTACAAAACATTGCCCTGGAACTTTATATGGTAAAGGAAAGATAAATTAATCAGGTCTTTACATGCTTCACCATATGGAAAGCATGGAAGGGAAACCATACAAGCGCCTAATTACCTCCCTCCACTATGCAGCCAACTAAAATGTGAACATACTTTAACTTTTTAGGTAGCGTGGAAAGAAAGTTGTGTAATTGCAAGGCTAAATCTCCTAAAAAGGAATAAATTGATGATAATTAGGGAAAATCAGAATCAGGGGAGGAGTAATCCACCCAAAGGCATATCCCTGAGAGAAGTATTGGTATCATTCTTCCCTTCAGTGCTACAGAGAATCTGAATGACCTGTAAACCCTAGAACCAGGGCTAGTTTAATCCCCATAGAACCCCATCCTAAACCTAGTTACATTATGGGACATTTCACACTGGCTACTTTTGAGAAGCAGAGGTTACAAACTTAAAGCTCATAAACGTCCCTATCTTTAATGAGGAAGAAACTATTGCCACTTTTATTTGTTATCTTGATATGGCAATGAGGGGCGCCCTGAATCACTTGTAGGCGCCAACAATGATTATATGCCTAGACAAGAGGAGAATCGAGCTAGTAATGCCCTATCTGAGCCTACGACCATACATATGATGAAGTATAGGAGGATTTACTATGCAAATTTGGTGGCCTTAAGCACTTGGCTACTGCTTGGCTGAGTTTATGAATATACCTTTTTTAAAAATGAGACTATTATGGAGCTTGCCGAATGGCTTATAACAGAAGAGCCCAAGTCCAAGTGGGGTCTAAGTTTATGATGACTTGATGCCAAGATAGCCTTGTGTCAGGCAGCCAAGACCTAAAAGGAACTAGCCAATACTTTTATTCCTGACATTATTTAAGAACTACATATCTGCTATATGCTTGATTATCTAAAAATTGTGCGGGCAATTTTGGCCCACTTAATTCTGGGATCTAACACCCACCTATGAAAACTCCAGTCATAAAGAGCAAACTTTTTTGCTCTAGCCTGAACACATCAAATCGCACCCAGAAAAAAAAAACTAAGAGTGTCAACAGCCAACTGACTAAACAATCCCAAATGCCTTAACTGCCACAATGCTGGCCATCTGGCTCAAAAGTGTAAGGTCTATAATATGCAAATTATTAAGCCCACAAACTTTATAAGAACTATGTCAGAAAAAGACTTGACACAATAGAGGTGAGGTACTCTATTAATTTTAATCAACTACCATAGACAACTTCTGATCGTTCCCTTTTAATTGTAAAGAAACTAGAGAGCTCTCTAAGTACAGTCATTGCACATGATGCCCATGTAATTACCCATACACTGTGTGCTTCTCTTGAGTCAGAGGGTAAGAGGTTATTAAAAAACTATACACTCAACAGATTCTAAAGCTCCCACAATTCAACATTCCCTGAAGACCTTAAGATGTCACTGCGCTCAAAGTAATTAAATAAAAACTAGATGCCCTAGTCACTCATTGCCTTTCTGTTGGCCATCAACTGGCTGAAAACATAAATAAACTGTTCCTATCATTAAAACAAAGTAAATCTAACTCTTTACTTTAATCTGAGTGCACATACATTTTTATTGGTAAATAAGTTAAAGCTTGGACCATAATTAATAATTGTGCTCCTATAATGTTGTATCAATTTGGTTAGTGAAAAGGCTACAAATGGCTTCTAATGTTGATCATTGCGTGGATATGGAATGGGCGGTTTATAGTACTGGGAGCCAAGAAGAGTACAGTGCGCTACTCTATAATTTGGGTTAAAAGCAGTCAGTGCTCCGCAATTGTGTTATCCTAACTCAAACTATTACATACTAATCATACAAGTTTTTCTTAGAACCCATGATATAACTTGTGATTTCTAAAACAATTAAACTAACTATCTTTAGGCAAACGCTGTCCTTATACTACAGTCAAAATGAGAATACCAAATGACAATCCCCCTCTCCATAAAAAGCTAGTATATGGGGATGAAATTATAAAAAAATTTTAGTACTATTTGGAGGTTTATAAGCGTATAAAACCCCCTGACAACATTCTGAAGCACCGCTTAATATGGCATTTACACTCTTTGGTTGTTTACTGAACAGGTTGGTTGTGAAAAAATAATTAAAACACTAGTTGTATGGCAACAACTAGTAGGTTGAGTCTTTAAAATAGGTGTCTAGGAATCCACTCTGACAAACAGTACTTAAGAAAAACAACTAGGGAGTTATTTTCCTTCAATCTTCAATTTAGAACTAAATATATAACTATATCTCAGTTTAATTCTGTTTTTATTAGAGAATGCTAGAGGTTTTATAGGTGAAAGCGGACAACTTTTTTAGATAATACTCTGAAAATCAAATGATTGGTCTCCTGAAACTTATAACCCTTAGGATTAACTTCCAATGATGGCGAATACCTTTGATTTAGTTAATCCTCAGTAGTGTATCTTTTCACATATTGGCAACCATCCCCTTGTGTTAAGGACTGTACACAGATGGGCTGAGGCCATGTTGCCTGATTATGACTACTAGCTACTGCAAAAACAAGCGTCAAAACGCTTCAGTAACCTCATAAAAATAACCTTAATCATTCAGAGCCACTGTTTGAATGATACACTATGACAATACGACTATTGGCAATAAAGCCCTCATCAAATTACCTAATTAACATTTCCAGGGATGATCCATTACAAAAAATTAAGCTAAAAAAAATTGTCAAGTTATATCCTTTGGTTAATTACAACTAACAAATTAGTTGGGGATGATCCCTAATGAAATATTAATTAGAACCAATTGTCAGAAAATATCCCTTAATTAATTTTGACTAACAATTTAGTTGGTAACCATCGCCAAATAATAGATTGCTTTTAACAATCTTTGAAATTCTAATCTGCAAGCAAGATAGATAATGTGGCCAACCAAATTTCCAACACCGCTCTGGGCCTTACTTTCCTCCAAAAAGGACCTGAGACCCAGAAGGTCATAAATTGGGCATGAAATTAGAGATAACTGAAGGTCTAGTAGCAGAGGTGTGCAACCATGGAAATACTCCCACTGGGAACCTTACATGGCCACAGTATTGATCATTCCGGTCCACCAGGATTTATGTATACTCATAGCCAATTTAACATAAATTCTCTATCTTTATTGAGAAAAATCAACGTATTGCCTTCTGCACTTAGTCCCTCAGGAAGATGTACTCACAGTAACATGGATTGGAGACCTCTCTCTAGTTTTGACTGCCAAATATATAAACCTAGAGCTCATTTAGTTATTTCACTGAAGAGGCTTATCAGGCTAACCATGGAGAAATGATCAGGCTATGACACTTTATAAATAAATTTAGTTATTATCATTTCTAAGGATGACACCAACTTAAAGAAAGTCATTAAAGTAAACATTTCATTTATAATAAAGATGTAAGGGCAATTTGGTTACAACTGGTGTGCAATCCCCCACACAAAAGGAGAATATAGATAAGAAAATAAAAACCTACAAGAGATGGACTCATAGAGCCAAGAAAGAGCCCCTGGGCTAGTCATGTTTATATGTAAAAAAGAAAAATGGGATGAACATGGTATAGATTAATTATTGGTGGTTAAACTCTGTCAAATTAATTATTCTTACCCACTTCCCCACATTGATCATAACTCTATAGGTTGAGAGGCGCCAAGTATAGTTTGGCCATGAGCCCCAATTTCAGTGTGCTGGCAGATTAAGTTGCATCAGAAGATCAGGAGAAGTGGCAATCATCACCGCCCAAGGGCTCATTCAGCTTACCCATAAGTTTTAAGATTGTGCAACGTGCCAACAACTTTCAGCGGCAATGGATTTGATTTTAGGTGAATTTAAACTCTCACGCATTCTAGTCTTGCCTAGACAGCATCAATGAAGTTTTGCAGACTTTAGACCAGCATCTGGAGCACCTTGAGCAAGCTTTATAGAGACTGTTATAACCAGTATAAAAAATTAAACCAAAAATGCCATTTTTAAAAATGTAACAAGAATTAGGCTTTATCATTAACCAAGACAGACTTTGGCCCTATCCATAGAAGATAAAAGCCTCACAGAAGATTAAGATATCCTAAGAACAAGAACAACGTTCAAGTTCTTTTATCTATTATATATTGTACTAAAGATATTTTATGGAAAAATTTGCTCATATATCACGACATTGTTTTATTTATTGAAAAAGGTTTCAATTTTGATTATCCTCCAGAGTGCTAGTTAGCATTTGATGAACTTGGAACCAAACTAATGGCGCACATTTTTTGCAATACCCAGACTTTGAGAAAATAATCATTGTTCTAAAGGACGCATCACTAATAGCCAATGGTGATGTTCTTTCACAGGTGAGGGAGTATGCGAGGAAAAACCAGCATAGTACCGCATTCAGACACTTGATTACCATTAATGAACTTATATTGTAAGAAAAAGGAGTGCCTTAATGTCATTTATGAATGCAAACAGCTTTGGGCGTAAATAAGTGAAACTATCTTAAAGTGGTCACTGATTAAAAATTCCATAAAGTGATTACAAAGTTTAAAGATTTGTAAGTAGATTACCAATATGGGTAATAAACTCTAAGCAAATGATTATGTGAGCACTTACCAAGAAGTCTCAGCACATAAGGATGCAGACGGACTGTCAAGATTACATATATTAGCCACCCCAGTCTCTTTTTCAGTTAAATTATTCATTAAAATGTTAAAAAAATATGAAGATGAATATAAAATAAAAGTGGTCCTAGACCTTCTTATAAAAGCTACTGTGACATTAAAGGAGTATTATCTAAAAAATATGATGATGGATTCAATGAAGTAATTCCAAGACCATCTAGATAGTCAATACTATAATGGAGGCCCACAGAGCCATGGCCATGGGTTATACTAAAATACCTGAAATAGTTAGGGCAACTAATACTGGGAGCCACAACTGTTTGATTAGGCCACCATTTCACACTGCCCTAAATGACAAATAGATAAGACGTTACCTAAATAAACAACATTCTGGCTCTTGAAGCCACGCTTGCTAGGAACAATATCTCAATAGATGAGAATGGGCCCCTCCCTACTAGTATCCTGAATTTTAATATTACTAACAACATTGTCCACCTCAATTAATGGGTCACGGCAAGGCAATCTATGATCTGGGAGAATTAACCAATGCCAAGTTATTTTCTAAAAATTAATCGTGAACATGGATGCCCTCAAATAATAATCAAAGACCTTTTGCCCAATTTTACATAAAAATAGATTTTTTTGACAAAAAGCTTATGGCTATTAGAGGCGTCCTACCGCACCTATACCACCCTGAAACCAATGGGGTAGTTAAGCGAGTAAATGGGACCTTAGTACAAACACCAAGTAAAATAGCCACAAACTCACCATTTCATTAAACATTGCATGTTGTTTATGCTGTTTTTGGATACATTAAAAGTTATCACAGCATGATGTAAACACCACATTTTATATGATATTGTCATAATCCAGATTTCTCCACTGCTATACTCAGTCCTCCTTGATTAACCCAATGTTAACCCATATAATATACTGATAAGTTAAATTAATTGTTGATAAAAGTATATCTCAGGACTACAGCTCCACTATGGCTAATTAAATTATCACAGAAATTAGCTTTGTATATTTGACAAACCTGTCTACCCATATTCCAAGTAGAAGAAACAGTAGCTTACTGTGACACCCATAATTCTGGAAGAACAAATAAGCAATCATCTATTTGGAAAGGGCCATTTATAATAATTTACAGAACAAAACAAGATGTTTACAAAGGTAAGGAAATTTGCAGATTCTGGATTATCAGTAGGGTATATGCTAATGTTCTATAACACTCCAAGAACTGAAACACCACCCACTCTACTTATTATAACTGGAAAAATGATATTTATTATTGGTATAAAAAAAGATTTTATAAAAAACTATCCAGCAAAACAAAAATCTTGTCAAGTAGGGAGAAAATGTTAAATGGTCGATTAGATTTAATATTGCAAAACAAATAATCCTACATTTATTTGTATAGATACCAGAAATTTCAGTACTAATTTTGATAGTCAATTATTATGGGGTGGCAAATAGAATACGCAAAAATAGATAGCCACGAAGGATAAATGGCTAACTATTGGCAGAATTATTACTATTGAGACTAAAATTTGAATTATTAATAAAAAATATTAACACCAAAAAACAGATACAGGCTGCAATATTATTGACTCACCCTAATTACTGTAGAACTCACTCTACCGCATGAAAGTGCAGAGAATAAGGTACAATCAACTTGTTAAAATCTGTTATAAACAAAAAAAATCAAACTTTACTTTATTGTAAGACCACCAAATTAACTGATGCAACCCTCTTCTGGATGACTAAGTCTACCCTAATTTAACATATGTTGATTATGAAACTGGAAGTCAATTCAATATTGACAATAACAGTAAATCTAAAACCTGTGAGATCTTATACAACTATGGGTTGACATGTTGGAATATGAAAGTGAGACAAATTTTGAAGATATTATCAAGTCTAAACTAAAATGTTAAAATTTAAAACTAGATAGAGTTTTTGTCTAGCTTACACTCTAATTTGTTATATAGTTTTGCTTTGAGTCTTAGTTTGAGGCAGATTGAATTGAGTTCTAATGAGCATGAGGCTGATTCATTTAATACAAGAATGAAATAAGTATCAATTCTAATCTGGACTATCCATTTCTCATGTACCAAAAACACAAATCATATTTTTAGTAACTTTTATTATAACCTGTAAAGCTACAGTTTAAAAATACCCACCTTTCAATTCCACCCAAACAATGATCCACTATGCCTCAACCAATTATTGTAATCCCACGTTACAAAAAGCTTCACCCTCTGCAATTTGTTCTTGAGTTAGACTTAAAAACGCAAATGCTTTTCCCTTGCCTCTGGAGCAGATTCCACCCTTGCACCCTATGGCGTGGCATCTCTGCTGCACCACCTAGATCTTTAGAATGGGGTTTAAGCCTCTTTCTCCATCCTTTGACAACTGAAGCTGTAGATCTTGGTGCAACAGCTAATGATTTTTTAAATTATCTGAACTTTTCTGGGAAAGGTTGCTGCTCAAGCCCCTGTCAAATCGCCTTGGTCAACAGCTTTTGGGGCAACTGTTGCTGCCCCAGCCAATCAGTTCAAGTAGCTAGGGCATTTTACCCACCTTGACCCATTTATTTCTCTTAAAATGTTAGTGACTAAAGTTGGTCCTATATTATAACCCTTTGATTTTTGATTGGTCATTCTTTTCCAGCCTCCCATGTTTGATCCTCATTGCCACTTCCAGCTCATAAGGACTAACCATTTTATCTGCCCACCATCAGCTTACCATCAATGTGACCACTACCACAACCAACGTTCCCCTTCTCTAAGCCTTTATACAGCATAGGATACATTCTTCAATGACAATTTTGTCCAATTTTCCTGCCAACTTACCTTAGGCTGCCTAGTACAAAATTGTACAGCTTGCATTTTCTATAATTTAAGCTTTCACTGTTGCTGACATTATATGTGCTTACCTGAATTACCCCAAGCCTGAAAACAGGTCAAGAGCTTTTACTGAGCACTAAAATTAATTAAATATGCCAAGTTTCTAATTGCTCAGTACGCCAAGGCAATGCATACTATAAGCCTCAAGGATGAAAAAAAGAAAATTTTGCCTACCTTCTGCTCCATGCTTCTGATTCCCCCACACCCACTATGCCCGCTCTTTTAAGTTCCCTCAATTCCACGATGGATAGAGACCCCCCAAATCCCTTCCACATTTATTATGACTACTTAGGCTAACTGTTGAGGCACCATATTGGGAGTTTTTCATTTTTGTTTTACTTTACACCCTGAAAATAAAATCTCTGGACGCCCATCTCTCAAATTGGGTACCACTAGTACTAGAAGAAGAAAAAATAACTTTCATAAATCTTTTTATATAGATGAGAGATGTAGACCTTGGTATGAGGAAACTTTGATATCACATTTGACATCAAGCTCCCCAGTCATTAGATTTATTGAGCACTTTTTATTACATAGCAGCGTCAAGTCTACTTTATTTTATCCTTTAATCACTAAGTTGAGTTTTTATTATAATTAAGACTATGTAGCTTGATATCAATTTACTAAGATATATTTCATAACTTTTTAGGTGCAATAGAAGTTTAACCAAATCTTTTAAAACCTTAAACATCAAGAAACCCTTCACAAGAACATCTAAAATCTTAGTTTTGCATCTATAAGACTTTTAGTACTTTCAGCTCAGAAAGTTATATACCTGACAACAAGTATATGCATTACGTTTTTTGAGAAATGCAATTTAAAATTTCATTTCTGACAATATAAGAAATATTGAATGTTCTTAAGGCTAACTAATTGTTTACAAGACTATGTTATTATATAATTATTTAAAAAACTTGCATAAAAGCTGCTAAGTATACTTTTTATGCTTTTAGATAAGAGTTGGCATATTTTACCTAGTGGTATCAATGTTTAAGTTTAATTTAATATTTTCTCAAAAATAGAGAACCAAAGTAGATTTGTATTCTTTAACTAATTTTATAAAGCTCTCAATTAGCTGACTTTATATAAAACTCACTGAATTATACTTGACCGTTTATATAGAAATATTTCTTTCCTATAAAAGCTTCTAAGTGTAAGTATGAATCCATAAAGGCTTTACCCTCTATAATATGTGTCTTTTTCATAATAGATACAACAGTCATGAGTATATTAGTGAGCACACTCAATTAATTTTGGTGTGTTTAAAAGCCTAATCTGAGCCATCTCATTACTTGTTACATTACATCAAAGGCTCATCTTCAATTAGTCTTAGAAAAAAGAAGATGTATATAGTAAGCCTACTTTTTTCTATATGTAGTATAAATAATAGCACTTTAAATTAAGCATTGCATAATTTCTACTCCATATAGCTCTTTGAGATTTTCTTAATAAACTTTTTTATTGTAATAAAATTTATAAAGCAATATCTAGACAAAGCATGCGGCTAAATGAACTTAAAGTATTTTCTCATTAATAGACTGAGTATAATTTTTTGTCCTATTATACCATCCAAATTCGTGGTCAGATTAGCATCTATAAAACATAAACCTTTGTTACATGTTGTTACTTATCAGGAGCCTTATGAGGCACAACTATTTGGGTTATTAAAAGATACTATCTTTTAAATTGTTTTTTAAAGCTTTATATTTAGCCATATAGTTACAACTTGCTTTTTTGCCTAATTCATTTATGTCCACACTAGTTTACCTTAGGCTTAGTAGTAAAACAGGGCAAAAGATAAAATGACGTTTAATCTGATATTAATGGATGGGTACAACCCAATAATGTAGTCCACGCTTTGATAAAGAAAAATTAGCTGGACTTCTATCTTAGTTTAGAAGAATAATAGTTTCTGATTTATAAACTTGAGCTAATAGTATAGTTTGCACATGAAATCATAAATACAAAAAAACGAAAATGCTGTAAGGACCTCAGCCAATGTAATTTGTCTGTACTGCAAAATCTAAATTACTTAAAACAATGCAGGCACCAACATTAAAAAATTCCTTTGTACATGATCAATGAATTGGGGCAACAATGGATCAAATTCTAGAGTATCTTTTACCCTACCTAAACTCTAAAAAACCTTAACAAAACCCAAAGCTCTAATCATATATGTTTTCCAACTCCCCCAATTTAATGTAAGCAAAATTAACCAGATTTTTGAGGATATAAGCTCTCATCATGAAGTTAAAAAATTTTAACTGGGAAAAGTGCTTACAAAAAGCCTCAAAGAATATGTATACCTTTTTAAAATCAATTACCAAAAAACTATGGTTTTGAAGTATTTTGTTGTATACAATTATTTGGTTTAGAGTTTAAAAAAATAAAGTATATAGGCAAATGTAAATGACTTGAAATGACTAAAGCTAAGTAGCTCTCTTTTGCTTTTAATCACTTAATTGATTGAATTTAAGAATGTTAGGTAATTTTTACTCTCATCAACTTGCCTGCATCATAACCTAGTTTATAACAACTATATCAACGCCTGCTTCTATGCATGGGACGGAGATGTGCAGCCTCCTGGCATTTATTGACCACTGCCAAAATGCCCCAGGCTGGCCAGCTGGCCCAACAAATACATTATAAACTATCATGAAACGCCTTGGGACCTAGCCAGTTACCTTTCACGCTCAAAGGTGGTGCTTCAAAGCCCCATGGTGCTCCCTTGGAGCAACCTGCATCTTGGCCTTTGGCCTAAGTATGGGAACTTCTTCCCCTACGCGAGCACAGTCTTCATAGATATGCCATGGCAGTGTACAAACCAACCAGATTTATAGACTTCCGCCTCTTCAAGGGGTACTTTAATTTTGGCTTATCATGTGAAGCTCATGCCATAGTGGTAGCACAGCTGCCTTTGATTTGCAAAAACACATTATACCAACCCATACCAAATTGCTTGCTGTGATGAGGCTACACTGGTGGTCCAGTTCGCTATTTTGCCTCACACCTGTCCCCTAAATGCCTCCGCCCTGAGCTTATGGTTGTCTTGTCTGCCTACAATGCTGACCATGCGCTGCAGTTTGTGGTTTTAAATGGTGACAATCATCCTGATGAGCCTCACACATTTGCGACAATCCACCAATTCTGTTGTGACACCCACTTTGAGATAACCGCAAGCCGTGATCAGATCCACCCCTGATTATCTCTTATGGCACGCGCCAAAAATGGCCGCACCATTTGCCCCATGTGCTTTGAAATTGACTACTCAAAGTTCAAGTGCCCAGCAGTTTCAGCTAAAGTTGCTTCCACCTCTCCTCCATCTAGTATAAGCCTCAACTCTGATTTTACTGAATCTTTTGCCTGGAGATAAGTTCATCTCCCACCCTCAACTGCCGCAGGTGCTGCTCCTAAGCTCCACCCAATTAAGTCTTGACCACCCAGCTCACTACTGAGCAGATGACAGCTCTTGAAACAGCAGAATTGCCATGTCCCACTGTTTGAACCCATCATTAGCTTCCACACCACAAACTCCTGTTGCTGGCCCAGCGCTGATTATGTTAAATCCTTTCAAGACTCACGAATGTATTGATGATTCAGACCGCCCCTATGGCTTTAATCACATTTTCAATTTGTCATAAATTTATAAAACCTCCTCAATTCGACTCCACGCCGCCATTTCCATCCTCATGACAGCTTCCAAATATACATTCAAATATTAATTAAAAGGCTGTTAATGCAGCCTCTGGCCCCACCAACTCCCTCCTCCACCAAGCCCTCCATATAGCGATTTAGAGACTTTGTGAGGGTTTTCCTCTACCTAACTTCCCTGTAGATTTCCTGAGGATGCCAAATTCATTAATGAAGTTCTCATTTATCACCTGGCCATGTGTGCGTTGATGTGGAGTGATCCTTAATTTCAACCACAAATACCCCCAAACCTGCTAATGTATTAAATATATTTCATGTGTTCCTGACCTTATAACCTTTGCTGAATTTCAACTCGCCAATACATGTAGGCAATGTACACTGCTGTCCTCATCAATGAGGAGAACCCATCTTTTTCTACTTCTGGTGAATGCCACTGATGCTCCCACCCCCCTTTTATCTGGCTTCTCCTGCCACCTAAAGCCAGCGCCATATGAAAACCCCACTCAACCTCTTCCACTTCTAACTGGATGCTTAAACTAACGCCATGGCACCAGCTAGGTATCATATATCTAACCATCCCTTTGTTTAGCACCTCTTAAATAAAGATGCATGGCGGACCTCTTTTCTTGGTTTAGGCATCACTAGTACTAAAAAAATAAATGTCCCAAAGCTATCAGACAAGGCTCAAAAAATTGATCAACTCCACCAAAATCCTATATAAATAGCTGTCAATACCTTTGCACAGGACTATCCCCAGCTTTTCCTCAATAATTACCTTAAAAATATATGCCTGCTATTAGTTGAGCCCAGTTATTTTTACACTTTTGCAAAACCAAAATTTTGCATTTAAAAGATAGAATATAACTATTAAAAAGATTATCAACATAATTAAGCCAAATTGGATCTATGACGAGTACAAGATTTTTTAATTAATAATAGTGTTAATGAGACTAACTTTGGTATATCAAGTAATCAGCATATAAAGATGAAAATGAAAAGCGCCACTATCAAGTTATTAACTCTTATATCCAAATGAGAGTCTAGAGCTATATAACATTTTTATAGAGGTGTTAGCAGTATTGAGATTGATATATAAAATTGTTTATCCCCAATAGTAGCAACTTTGTCTCTTCTAATCTAATCAATCACAAAAATAGTAAAAGCTGAAGTACTAGTGGTATAAGTTTTTTCTTATGAGCTCTGTAGATCCCACAGTATGACCATTTTCCTTGTCATGAAGACATCCTAAATTATAGCTAAATATGTATATAGTCGGTTTAGATTTGTTAGGGGCGTAATCTGGAGCAAAAAAAATCTACAGGAGAAATTATTTCGTACATTTACAGTAAAATTAGTCCCTGATGTCTCTATGATGACTACTAGCTATGTTGCAGAGAATATTAATCACTAAAATAACTGCTGTAATAAAATCTACTAGCATACTACTATCTCAATAGCACCTAATTCTTTTATTCACTAATATCCATATTTTTTTCTTTATAAAAAGTACCTTGAGCCTGATTTTTGATTTTTGTCCCTAAATCTTCAATGGTCAAAATATTTAGCCTTTCATACCTGTATAAATGAATATATAGAATAGAATAAAGGAATTCTCTATTATGCTTTAACCACTTAATTTATCAAGATTTAATTTGTAAAAAGTATGTTTATACCAACCTTTGCCATCCAACAACTCAAGTACCAAATGACATCAAATCTGACGGCAGAATAACCCGTGTGGGCTTGTGACTCTCCGTCTTAAGCATTTTTTGACCTTTAAAGCATTCTAGGCTGACTTACTAACCCCTCATCCTACCAGGCACTTTGTTTCCCCTCAGGACCTAGTTCAACACCTTGAGTACTACCAGTAGATGCTTAAAATCCCCCTGTTGCTCCCTTGGAGCAAAATTCACTTTAGCCTTTGAGCCAAGTATGGGAACCTCTTCCCCTATGTAAGTGCAGCCATTATTTAGATGGCGCAGGCGGTGTTTAGACCCACCAGTTTTCACATATATGCCCCTTTAAAGGTACTATGACCTGAGCTTCATCAATGAATCCCAGGCTATGTTTGTGGTGAATGTGCCATTTTTTTTAAATATTCATATTCTCACTACTTGCATTTAGCTTCCATCGGATGTCATTCTGGTGGTTTAGTTTTAAAAACCAGCAAGAAAACCTCTCCCTTGAGCAACTACTCTAGGAGCTCGTGGAGGAATTGTACTCTTATGGCGCTGATACTGTTTATTCAGTTTGTGGTTCTTAATAGGGCAGCTACCCTTCAGGGCCTTGGACTTTTGTAAGATCCGCCCCTTCCACCTATATTACATCTTGTGATTTTCCCTTTACCATGATCAATTATTCAACAAATTTTGGGGCTACCACAAAGATGGTCTGCGCTCTCTTCCCCTTGTGTTTTAGCCTTGACCACTCAAAACAAAAGTGCCCTCCCTTACCGCTGCAGTGGCTTCCACCACTCCTCCCTCTAGCAATACCCTAAATGTTGATCTGGAATATTTCTTTATTTTGTTTAACCATTCCTCCCTCTCTCAAAAACACTGCAGACGCAGATCTTAATAAACAGTCAACTAGAACTTATTAAACTGAGAAAGTGCAAGTTGCTTCTCAAGCATGGCAAAATTTCCTTAGTAAGTTTGGTGACTTAATGCTACTGACCCAGCCACACAGCTCCATTTCTGGTCCTGATTTTTTTAACTTAAAATCCTTTAACTATCCCAAATTGGGTCACCAAAGATATCATCAAACTTATTGCAAATTACCTCTGGATTGATTTGTTAGAAATTTACAGCCTCCCAAGTCTGGACGTCAGCGCTGTTTCTGCCCTTATTATGACTTTTTAAATCACAAAAAAATTATTAGCTCACCATCATAGCAGCCAATGCCCCACCAACGTTCCACTCCTCCAAACCCTCAACGAGGCCATGGTGCTTCTTGTTGAGGGCATTATCTGCCCTAGCTTCCCAACTGACTTTCCTAAGGAAGCCTGGGACAAAATTTGAGAAGATCAGGTTTCCCATGGGCCTCTCATGCGCCAATACTACCAAGCTAGCATTGTTTAACTCCCTCTACCATAAATCTTAAACTAAAGTTGCTTTCATGTTTCTAAAAGCAGCTAAATTTTTCAAGTTCTAGCTAGGCCAGCATGTCAAGCCATATACACTGCATGTCTCCTTGACAATTTAAACCAAGCCTTTTTATACTTACTGCCTCATTGCACCATTTCCACCTGTCAGGATTCCTACCCAAATGGCAGATTCAGATGTGTTTGATGTTGGGAATCAATACTGAACTGACCAAAAAGGTCAAACTTCTGTTGAGGACAATCCTCAAAGAAAGTTGACAATTATTTAAGTTTGATATCAATCCTGATTTTATCAAAAAGCCCAAACTTCTGTCAGGGACAATCCCTGACGAAAGTCAACCATTATTGAAGTCAGAGTTAGTCCCAACTAACACGGGCAAATCATTTTCTTTCATATCTACCCAAAATCAAGTTTAAAACCTGAGCCATTAGATAAGAATGAGAATTTCAACCATGATAATTGGGCTTTTACTGAAGCCCCGATTTGTTTACTTTATTAGATCTAGGCTTGGGCTGCTTAAATTTCCCCAAAATACCTCTCCAATTACATCTATATAGCTGGTATTAAGATAATAAACCTTACGCTTTTTCCCTATAGCAATTTTAAGTTAAAATTCATTTGTTTTTATTAGGAATTTCCTATCCAGACGTAGATCTGGAAAAAGGCTTTTCAACCAAGTGAAGCAAAAATAAGTAATCCAACACCCTAAAGCTTCAGTTCCCCTGGCCTCAAAATAATTGAAGAATATGAATATTACACCCACGGTCCCAACAAAACTGGTGCTCCTTTCCAGATTCACCCCAAGTTCACAGTGAAATATAATTATAAAACTCAACTATGAATAATAACAATCCAGAGTCCAATTTAATATTATATCAGGAAGACAATAGACTCTAGGTTAATTTCCCCACTATGATAAGCGTGATGGAGTAACAAATCTACACCCTTGAGCAACACCAACTCAAATTTTAAGATGTGACTACCAAGCTCAAAAGCGAAATTTGGTAGTTATCCCCTCTGATTGCCACCAAAATGGCCCTTTGTGCCACCAACGATTGGGTAGACTCATTAATTGAGGATATCAACATTTTACAAAATAAAGTGGACGCCCTCCAACTTTATGAAACGTCCAGCAATAACAATTCCCTTTTGGTGAAAATGGTCCCCCTATGTCAAAAAACGTTATATGACCATTAACCCTCCCCAGTGGAATGTTCAAACCGTCGTTCAAAGAGAAGTACACCCCATGCAAAGGAAGTATCTTCTCCTTATTTTGTTATGAAAATGCTATGGAAGAGGCCACTGACACCCAGCGACTTAAACACTTGACTAACTATCTTAGCCATATGGCTCAAGACATTATGGTCCCCCATCTGATGCATTGCCTTTCTTGGACTGATTTTAAGACTACTTTGCTTCAGGATTTGGAAGTGACTTAAATTTAACCAACCAAAACAGACCTCTATTGGTATCAGCCTTAATTGGGGGAAACTATCAGAAAATTTGCCCACCATTTTTACCTTGAAGCACAAACTCTGGTTTTAGGGAATTGTCTTAAGTTAAATGATGCCATCACCGTTGCATTATCAGCTTTTAAAAATATGCCTAATATCATAACTTATCCTAAAGCGGTGAAGTCTAACTTAACATCCCTCCTACATATTGAAGAGACTATATTGGAAACTCCGGCCAAACTACATAAGCTTGTTGGGCCACCTCATCTTAACACCAAAAATCAAAAGCCCCAAGTATTGGCCATTACACCCCAAAATTCGTCTACACCTGAATTATACTGCACTTATTGCAGAAGAAACAACCACACTCTAACTGACTGCTGCATCCTTCAGCATATTTCAGCAAAATATTAGTCAGTATAGGGCAAAAGCTCTCTATGCTGACAGAAAACAAGTGCCTCAAGACCCTTGTTCTAGCTCTAGCTCTATTTCCAGTACTTCAGGTTGTTTTGTACTATCTGCTCCTGCAGAAATTGATGTACCATTTTTTATCCAAGGAAATAAACACCTTCCGCTCTCTTACTTTTAGGTTGGTCAATTACCCCAACAAATTTTGACATTCAACTCTTCTATGGAAATTCAAGCGCTGTTAGACAAAACGTTAAACGCATTGAACAGCCCCAATCTTGACCACGGAAGAATACTCCACTTGCTTCATTGCAAATCCAAACCAACAGTCTACTAGCTGTTAATTCCCAGTTTGGATCTTTGGTGGTTCAAGTCAAGGTAGTCATACTTAAGGTTTAAGTCCTGTAAGTAATTGATACCAGCTTACCGGTTAATGTTATTTCCTCCAACTTATCCAAAAGATAAAAATGGCTCCAGACTTGATTCACAAAGCTGAATATGGGACGGCAGGTAGTCAGTCTACTATGGCAATTGTATTGTATTCTGCCTTACCCCTTTGTTTCAGAAAACTTTTAATTACTTCCCCCACCGTTTCATTAGAAAATGATACTTATGAGTTGCTTATTGGGGTCTTACTGATGCGGGAGTTTAACTGCATCATCAACCACAAGGAAATATACCTGTCCCTACTAAGATTCCAGATTCCGTTAATATTTGAACTCCCCATTAAAAATAAAGGAGCCCCTAAAAATGGACATGCTTTCTCAAATACGCATCCTCCATTTGCAAAAGAATACCAAGTCTTAAGGAAGAACTAAGTAACCAAAAAAGGCTGTGGATGCCGAAGAGGGGGTCCCTCTGTATGCCCCTCATTTTATCACAATACCCTTGGGATCACAAGTTATTGTGGATATGGGGATTCATATTATTACCCCTCCTGACCAAACTTTGGTTTTTATGGACGACCAAACCCTTCCATCAAGGAAGCGGTGACCTTTTCCAGGGATTTTGGATCCTGCCTGTGGGAAATCTATCTTTATTCTATTAGGGAATTTAACCACTAAAACTCACCAGGTTCTTGGCATGCCTTTATTGCGTATGTAAAACTATATCCTATTAAGAGTATTGTTGATATAAATTGTTTTGGCTCGTTACAGGATTTAGGATTTGATCCATCACCCACTATAGCTTTGGTTGACAGTAGGATTGGGGATATTCTTACTCTGAATGAACGCCAAGATGTCAAAAACTTCTTTGAGGAATATGGCAAAATTTTTCCTTGGTACCAAGTGACTATGTAAAATGTCTGGGGTAGTACATCAAATTGAAACTGAGGATCACCCTCCATCTAAATCCTGACCATAATGAAAATCCAAAGTGGAGGAAGCTCAAGTGGCCTTAGAGTTACTTCAACTGTTGGATGCCATGTTACTTGTGCCTTCCAAAAGTTCATGGGCTTCCCCACTCTTTTTAATTTGGAAAAAGGATGGTGGTCACCAGGTTGTTAAGGATTATTGCCGCCTCAACTCTATCGCTTGCAAAAATAGTCACCCCTGTCACGTATAGATTTTTCTTTACGCTTAATGTTGGGGTACCACTATTTCTCAGTTATGGATCTCGCCAGTGGGTACTGGAAGTAGATTTGTCACCAGAAGAATGGGCAAAATGCGCTCTCGTCACAAGTGAAAGACCATTTGAGCCCGCTCAAATGCCTCAGGGGCTATGTAATGCCCCTGATACCTTCCAACGCGTTATGGACGGACTACTAGGCGATTTAAAACGCTCCTGTGTACTAGTATATCTTGATGATACTACCGTTTTCTCAAGAACCTTTACTGAACATCTAAATCACCTCAGGAAAGTTTTTCAACGAATATGGCATATGTCTTTAAAACTAAAGCCATCAAAATACTTTTTCTTACAGAGTGAGATGGTATTTTGGGTCATAAGGTCAGCAAAGCCGGAATTTCCCCAATGGAAGATAAGTTCTTGGCTATTGTTAAGATGACTCCCCCTAAATCCTTATGAGATGTACAAGTTTTCCTAGTAATGGTGTGCTATAATCTCCAATCTATCCCCCATTTCGCACAACCCTCTAAGCCTCTGGTGTATCTACTGAAGAAAGGATATTCCTTTCAGCGGAGAGAAGAGCAACATCAGGCCTTCGACCTGCTAAGCATCACTATCTCCCACTCTCCAGTACTTATTCATCCAAATTTTGTTAAACCCTTCCTCCTCTTTATTGATGCTAGCGATATTGACATAAGAGCCAAACTATTTCAGCATTATGAGAACTTTGTGGACCATCCCATCATCTACTACAGAAAAATCTTATCTAAAGCTGAACTTAATTATAGCGTTACAGAATTTGAATGCATGGCAGTATGATTGGCTATTAATCATTTTTGAACTTTATATATGGAAAACTTTTCACTATAATTACTGACCATCCTTCCCTGCGATGTCTACAGCAAATGGGGACCCTGATAGGAGGTTATCCTGATGGGCGTTAAAACTTCAAAAATACAACTTTTCCATCACCCATCGACCTGGGCCCATACATCAAAATGAGGGTTGTCTATCTCAGCTTCCCATTTTAACTATCACTGACTCTGAAGAGGATCAACTCTACGACCTTATAACCCAACCACAGTTATGGAAGGACAAATCCCCAACCCTCCAAATAGGGTTCTAAAAAGATTGGCAAATTTTCCAAATCAAGAGCAGGCAATTGTGCAAACTTTTGTCTAAACAACGGGTGCCTTATGTAAGACCATCAGCTCAAACCAATGTCATATTAGAGGGACATTGGCAAGTTGGCCATGGGGAATTTGGAAAACCCACCAGTGGCTTAAAACTCACTTTTATTGGGAAGGAATGCTTGTTTTTATCCAGGATGTATTGAGTCCTGTCTGGTATGTAAAATCCAAGCCATACTAATCCCCACTTTCAACAAACAGTGGTCCCACCTTGTGAACCATTGCATACTATTAGCATTGATGTTGTGGGACCTCTTCCTAGAGCCTCCAATGTACATCAGTTTCTCCTGCTAGCCATGGATTATCTAACTAAGTGGATTGAAGCTGTATTGCTCCCCACCGCTTTGCCAAAGGCCATCACCACGTTTTTGTATAATATGATTATCACCCAGCATGGGTGCCCTAACATCATTTTTTCTGATAATGGACAAAATTTCCGCTCAATGCTGATGAAAGATTTAGCTGACCTGATGGGAGCCACTCAGGTATTATCCACCTCCTACCATCCTGAAACCAATGAAATGGTAGAGCGTGTAAATGGCACTCTAACTGCAACCCTCCAGAAAATGGCTATGACTGACCCCCTTCATTGGCCCCATTATTTGCCTAGTGCATTTCTGGACTACTGGATTAGTTACCATTAATTACTAAGATTTTGCCATTCCAAGCGTTGTATGGCAGAAATCCCCATCTACCTTCCAAAGTACAAGTGATGCTTGACCAAACTTCTCCTGAAGCACCTGAAGTTTCTATTTGAAGTATTGCAAAAAAATCACAAGACTTCAGGCACTGGCTGCTGAAAACCTGTCTGCCACAACCAGTAGAGAAACTGCTCAATCTAAAGATAAGCATGATCACCTACACATTTCCCAATCAGGTGACCTCATCCTATTTTACTCACTATCCTGGAGGTTGTGATCACAAACTGAACACTAACTGGTCAGAACCTTATCAAGTCATACATTTAAGGGGCAATGAACACTTAATCATAGAGATCGTTCATGGTACAGTAGTAAACTGAGTCAATAGTTACTTCATCCATCCGTTTTACCCCTGCGCCAAATCTAGAGGGGGTATTGTCAGGATTTCTACCTAAATTGGCAGATTTGGATGCATCAGTTGTCAGAGATTAAATATCTTTATATCTATTTGAGGCAAGCTGACCAGGGGATGGACATTACTGAAATAGAGAAAGAAAGTATTGACATGAAACCTGAGCAGGGTTAACTCTGTCATAGAAAGTTTTTTTCACCTCTGGATTGGGACTCAGATTTTTCTGGTTACGTCATGGGTAAGGTTTTCGTGTTATCATACCTACTAACTGCCAATAGCTTCCTTCAGCTGGCACCCTGATCGATGTGCAAAGGGCAGGAATCGAACCCGCAACTTTCAGGTTGGTAGCCATATGCCCTACCGACTCGCCTTCCACCCCCTGTCAGAGATTAAATATCAACCTAACTAAAGAGCCCAAACTTTCGTTGGGAACAATCTCAAATGAAGTTGACAACTATCAATGTCAAAGAACGACCCAATTTTATCAAAAAGCCCAAACTTCTGTTGGGGGCAATCCCCACTGAAAGTTAAATATTATCAAAGTCAAAGTGCAACCCCAACTGACATGGTCAAATCATACTCCCTCAGATCTACCCAACCTCAGTGTTTAAACCTGAGCCATGAGATGAGCATGAGAAGTTCAACCATGATAATTGGTCTTTTACCAAATCCCTGATTCATTTAATTTATTAGATTTAGGATTGGGCTACTTAAATTTTCCAAAAATACCTCTCCAATTACCCTTATATATCTGGTATTAGGCTAATAAACCTTACACTTTTTCCCTTATTCACAATTTTAAGGTAAAATTTAATTTGTTTTTATTAGGAATTTTCTATACAGATGTAGTATCTAAAAAAAGACTTCTCGACCAAGAGAAGCCAAAATAAGCAGTCCAACACCCTGAAACTTAGGGTTCCTGGCCTCAACTAATTGAGGGAAACAAGATATTACACCCATGGACCCAACGCCCCCACTCCCATTTTTTCTACTTTTATGTGTGCCCTCAGGTTTGCGCTGGATGAGAAACCCCTGACCCCCCTTCATCATATAATAGCCATCTAAGGCTTGCTGTTGCTGCACTATATTAGAAAGAAAAAATCAGTTTTAAATGGCTAAATGCAACAAAGTTTCGTGGACGCCCCACTCTTTGTTGTACCCAATATTACTAAAAAGACAATAAAAGACAATTACTCCTTTTAAAAGGAGACAAAAATTCTGACTATTTTTTAAACTCCAAACTAGATTACATGTTTATTAAATATAAAATTTAGATAATCTGTATACTATAAATCAGTTTGGCGTGGTAACTGAGCTTTAAGCAGATATATTAAAGTCATCTGAAGTTTGGAATAATATGTGATTTAAATATGCTTCATTTTACAATTAACAATGATATATGGCCACCAATAAGATCTCTCTATTGACGTTATTCTTTACCTTGTGCGTTTTTTCCTTAACTATAGTCAAATATATGAGATCAGCTTAACTAATAAAAAACTAATTCATGTATTTTCCTCTAAAGGTGCAAATTAAACATAGAACAACTATGGGGCAACGCAGATAGCAGTATTTTTCTACTAGATACCCTTAATTCCTAGTATTTTTATTAATATGCCATATCTGAAAACCTTCTATAAATTATACCTTATAGTTGTAAATGTTGTTGCACATTGTCTTACAAGCTTAATAATATAGTGGGTGACTTATATTAACAAAGTGATTCATAAAGAACAATTTTAACTAATGTAAATAGTTGAGATACTTGCAACTTGTGTTATAATAAGACCATCTAATAAATCCACAGCAATAAACCTAAGACTTGTGATAAAAGAGGTCAGTTAACTTTATGTATTTTTCATAGTATGTCCTTTAAATCTCCAGTTATATGGACTTCTTATTTGGCTGACAGAAAACTATCTTTAACAGATTTTTATCTTAGCAGGACTTTCTTATGATTGATTAATGGCTTTTTATTGTTAACTAGTTATTAAATTGATTCATATCTTAATCTCTTATTATTTTCTTTAAATCAATTTTACTTATAAATTATTGCAAAGTATTTTTCCAATAAAAATGAGCTAAACTGGTTTGTACCTTAAAGAAGAGGGAAAATCTCATCTCATACTAAACTGAAGAGGCACTAAAGAAGTTTTTGTTGGTTCCAGGAGTATTTTAAAGGTCTGTCTCCTTCTAGGTGACATCTTTTTCCAGCTAAAAGTGCACTCATATACTGTAATTTAACAAAGTTTATGGGGCTTATGATGCTTTTGATGCAAACCCTTCAAACAGTATTTGTTCCCATAAACATAATAAATCATGGGGTGATACTCTGAAAGTAAAACTAAAACAACCTTTATGATTTTTATTAGCTTTGTGTTACAAGAATATACACATATTAGTTAGTTGATGTTATTTCTTTGCTTTAAAATTGTGAGATAATGTCCATAGTTCTAAGCTCATTTTTGCTATATATATGTCCATATGCTCTTGGTAAGTCATCTAATGCTTTTGATTCGTTTAAAAGAACTCATTCTCTATTAGGTCAGTGCCAAAATTGTTTTAATTTTTAAATAACATCAGTTCAAACTAATTAGATAGCGATTTAGTAATATGTTTTTTTTGGAATTTTAAATCCTCTTATAAAGTTTATTAAGCTTCTAAGTGCCCCTATAACAAATTGTTTGAACATTTTAATGCGCTTTGACTTAGATGATTAACTAAATTGCCTATTAATGATACATGTAATTGAGGTCATAATTAAATTTTACTTTTTTACAAAATATTTTTAATACTAAAATGTAAGGAATGAATAGCCTTCAATTATGCTAATTTTCAGTTTAGTAATTCAACCATTAATATGAGGATGTAGATCATAATTTTATGGTTGTAATAGTGGTTGAAGAACCATCTAGTAATAAAAAATAGTGGTTGAAGATGTTATGTAATACATTTAAAGGAAATAACTAAAAAAGCATTTTATATACTGTAAATCATGATACAATAGTTTTTAGACTATTATAAAGACAAATTTGTTAAGGTGATAATAGAAAGTGGGGAGGTAATCTCATATTTTTCAAAATTGCTTTAAATGCTGTTTAAACAGTATATAATTTTTATCCATAACTGCATATGTGTCAGATCTTTATGAGTATGCTTATATCAAAGCCCAAATACTTCTAGGCCATATTATTATGTTTAAAAAAAATAAAAAGTTTTAGATGTCCTTTAGGAATTTGTATTCTATACTTTAATTTTTTTCTTTTATTTATTTTTTATATTCTAGAATTATTTAGACCAACTTTAACTAATGTTATCTGTAGCAATTAATAAAATTTTTTAGAATTATTTCAATATACTTAATATATTTTCTATAAAGTGACCCTTTTATAAAGCTGAGGGAAACCATACACCACACCATATAGACAGAACATGTGTTATCATAGTAAGGAAAAAAACATATACCTGAGACATATACCCTATTCTTTACCACTCTCAAAAAATAAAATAAGTTTAACATATACTTAGATAAGCAGGATTAATAAAAATGCCTTTAAAAAATATTAGTAAAATATATAAATTATCTTCTCAGCTAAGCAAAAGATAGACCTGTATACGCTTATTATTTTTAGTCACCTAGAGATTTCCTACAATATTTAGATTTGATAAGAAAAAGGTGTGTAAATTTAAGCCATGTTAAGTAACCAAAAAATATGTAATATGGTCTGGGAACTGGAGTCCAAGAAAAAACATGCCTCATCGTGTATACTTAAGAAGCCATAGTAAAATTCTTAGGCCACTAGTTACTAAAGCTATAATAGTAAGAAAATGTGATTGTAGTTCGGGCTAGGTTAGAAAGGAGATTGTGTGTGGTTGGATGTTTAATACATGCTCTCTACTATCTTGGTTTCTTTCTTATTCTTGACAAATACTAAAGCTGAAGTAAGTAGAGAAATAAATACATTAACCACCAAAATTATAGGGTATGGGCCCTCCAGTAACATTATATGATTTCCAGGAGGTGGACTTGTGTTTATCACGTGAAATTAAAAAAAATTTTATTTTAAATTTTTGACTTAAGTATATAAAACTACTCATTAATCTACAATTTGCAGGATGCTGGTTTTATCCCTAAGGGATGGTAACAAGGACTTAATGAAGCTTGAATATATTATACCTTTCAGAATCTCCAAAGATTCATTTGGAATTTCAAATTTCCAACTTTAGATTTTGATCATCTATTTTTGTTTTGGCAACCACAAAATTTGGTGATGCAATTGATCTCCACTGTATGCATTTTTCTTTAAATTGTTTTCTTGTTCAAGATTAATATGTTAATATATAATACAGTACATCTCCAGGTATTAAAATTTCTACAGGTAAGGGTGCCTTTAGACATATTCTAAAAACTAGGGTATGTTTCTTTTGTGGTCCATAATTATAAAATAATCCCAAAGTAATAACAGTTAGACTCTAAGCTCAAATATGCCAGAGTCAAATCAGCTACCACCATGCACCACTTTAATATGGGGTACAATACTCTTCCACCTCCCCAAACCTATTGCTGCAGCAGCTCCTTCAGCAGCCTATCAGACCCATCATCAATCCAAACCCCACACAAAACCACTTAATTAGGAGGCGGTTAATTCTTTAGTACATGATCAAGCTTCCTCACATCCATCAGCCAAGCCCCATTCCTACGCTGATGTAATATTTAATTCAACCAGAATCCCTGGGCCTTATTGGATAAGGGTTTGTAATTGGGGGTCCAATTAAACCATCTTCATTTGCTCTTGCATTGTTTTTGCTATCAATAATTATGACCAGTTCACTTATTAGATTTAATTCCACAAATGAACGCCGCACTATTCTGCGTTGACCATCAGCTCACTGTTGAAGTGGCTGATTACACCAACTGTCACCGTTACTGCAAAGCTATAGTTAAGACTTCAGAAATGTTGGCTTAGGGTGCTACCCCAATTGACCCAGATACCCTTATTGCTGAAGGTAAGCGGTCCTCCTCTGGTTCCATACTAATGTTCAAGACTCAGTATTGTATGTCATGTCAATTGCAAAGAACCGCAATGACATGATCACCTGCACCTACATTGCCACCTTCATCAAACTCCCTGAAGCACATCTAAAGTGGAGCAATATTTTGCAATTTATATCAATTGCAATTGTTACATTGTGTAGTGTTTTTCTGGGCCATCAATTGTTTGATATTAAGCCCAAACTGCTGATGCACAACCCTTTGATTTCCATCTGAGCCTTCACATTGCTTTATGCCAATGAAGCTAATGAAGCGTCACCCTTATCCCCCCTCTGTCATGATCAGCTAGAAGATTGCCATTGCAATACTGGTTTGCTTTGTTTTTAATTATATTTTGGTGCTATTTTTCTCAATTAAGCACTTTAATCCATTTGAAGTTTATATTCTTTTGGTAATTTCCATACCCTGGTTGTAATACCTCAAAGACCAAAAAATTAATCGTTATGCTTGATTATTTTCACTTATTGCTCTACTTTTTCAGTGAAAAAAATGATTTTGGCCTTGAGGTGGGCTGCGTTGTGGCGTTTGCTAAACAGGGATGGGCTGAAGTTACCCATCTTTTATCCAGGGTTTTTCATATATTATCAATATTGACAAGAGGCAAAGTCCTAGGATTGATTTCTTTTAGTCCTAAAGAGGTTCATTGTCCTTCCAGATTGATGACTTGGTCCTGAAACCTTAAATTATTTTTTCCAGAAGGACAGGGTCCACTCCCCCTCAAGGGCCTTCTCTAGGTCAGTTTCTGTGTAGGTCTGGGTATTTGATGACAGTATGGTTGAAGTCTTAGACTGTGGCTGTGAAGACGCTTTGATTTTTTCTAATGGAATTCTGAAATGATCTCACGACAATTATGCAGTCTTTAAAATAACAAACTGTCTCATACATTGGTACCCTTATTTGACATCAATATAGGAGGATACGTTTGACCTGTCATTAATCCAGAATCTTTTTATTACTTCAATTTATAGTGACCCTCCACCATGATGAGCTCTACCTCTTCTGGATTCTATCATATTTAAAAGTAAAAAAAAATGTAATGAGATATGTACCTTTCAATGTGATGATAATTGATATAGATATCTATCTGAGGAAAGCTTACCAGGGGAAGAACATTACAAAATGAAGAAAAGAAGTCTATTTAAAACCTGAACAGGGTCACTTCTGTCTAAGAAAATTTAATTTGCCTTTGAATCGGGACTCAAGCTTTATGGCTACATCATGGGGAAAATGTTCATGTTCTATAACTACCAACTGACAGTAAGAACATTTGGCTAGCACCCTGAACAATGTGTAAAGGGTGGGATCAAATCTGCCTTTTATAGGTTGATAGTCATACGCCCTACTGACTCGTCCTTCAACCCCTTTGTAATTGCATACAGAAGGAACCTATATTCAGTACTTTGCTGATTGGAGAGGGGCCAGCTTTTCACATGATTTTTTACATCATAGGCTTTTAAGGTGAGTACATAAGTATCACCCATAACTAAAGCACTTGTCTCAATAGTCATTGTCATAGAGGCGGATAATTGAAATAAAACTTGGCTTCCAAAATGGGTGTGTTATTAAATATTATAAAAAACATAGTGCTAGGGGAACATCTATCCTAACGACTCTGAAGAGGGACAAATAGGGTTCATGTGAGGAAAATAAATTCTAGATACATATCAAGGTCCCCAAACCAAAGAAAAAGGCTTCAATGATTGCAAACAAGGTCTTGGTGGGTGTGAAGTTCCAAGGATTGCTCAATTGATGATTATATTCCTACATGCTTAATTGGGCTGAAGTTTGGCTGAAGGATCCTCAATTTTTCCAGTGGCTTATGGATTTTAGATCGTTCTGAAATTCACTAGGCATCTTCAAATAGCCCCAACTCTTCAGGATGATTTTGGACTTAAATTTCCCTCTTTAATTGGGAATTTCTAACCGAGGCAGGCAAAGTTGTGAGCTGTGGATCTCGAGATCCCAGCTTGCTGACACTCTCCAAAAAGCAACTTGGTAAAAAAAGCCAAATGAAGATATAATAAAAATAGACCTTTATTTCAACTAAATTATTTGATAAAAATTCATTAGGCAAGGCGCCAGTATCTATACCCCTAGGGCATCTCCTGGCCACATTCAAGCATGCAATCTCATAGAAAATTATTCACCTTAGTTCAGCCCTTGAACTGGTATGACTGAGATTTACTGCTAAAACTATTGTTGGAAAAATACTTTCATAGTTGGGAGGATTTCAGGGACGAAAATTACAACATTGAGCAAGTAAGGTTGTCCTAGGATCATCTCAAAATGGGTTTTGTCATACTTCTGATGAAATACAAATTCTGGGAAATTTTGGGGTCAATTTTAACAAGAAGACATACCCTTAATTAGAACGTCAGCAGGCCTCTTGATAGCACTACGTACACCCATTTATTCAGTTCATGTGCAAGTGCTATTGCGCCAGTTATATGTATCAACATGCAAAAATTATTTTAGGACCAGCTCAATCATGTTTTTGTCATACAGCTGAAAAAACGACTCCCTGATCAGGATGTCAGCTGTTCCTCTCAATAGCATTAGGTACTCTCATTTGTTCAGTCCATATGTAAGTGCTATCATGCTGATTATGAGGATCAATATATGAAATCTTCCTCAAGGCAGAAAAAGGATTACGTTCTTTTGTTAATTTGTTCATGGGATTTAAGGACGTTTTCTTCAGGTTTATCCTAAATGATTTCTCATATTGAATATTTTATATCAGTCCCAATTAGTTGAAACTAGTTGCCAAGTTTTGGTGCAGAGATAATTGGCCCAACCGTGCAAGTGTATTTTGACCCAAGTTTCTGATAAAACAATCAAAGTGAATCGACATTGAATCAGTCAGCCAAGCTGAGTAGTTGCAGAGAAGATCATCCTAGATGTGTGAGTATTTGGCCTAAGCTTTTGATAATTATTCCACATTGCAATAATTGGCCTGAGCTGTGAAATTGCAATAGGCTTTAATTAAATAATAGCTTGAGCATTATGAAGATAATTGGCCTGATCTGTCTGTTGTCAAAGGGTTAATTTTGAGTCAACCACCAGAATCTAACAGTGTGCATCCCCACAGGGATGAGAGAGGCAGGGAGAATTATGACTCCTCCAGGTACGTGGCTGATGGCCTTTTGGGATGTTCATCTTGTCAACGTGGTCAGTAGCAGGTATCTCCTGAGAGAAAAATCCAGATAGTTCAGTTATGAATTGGACTAAAAATGAGAATTTGGATGCTCACCGCTTAAACAAGATAAACCAGAGGTGAAAATATGGCAAACGCACGCTGGATAGATTTACAAAATCAGCAAAAAAAACTAGTGGCTAAATCATGGTTGAAAGAGTTCATGGTGTGAACAGCATGTTAAAAAAATAATGATCAGGGGCATAGCCCTTTCAGTCTCAGATATCACACAGGGAGTCACTAATTGATAAATGGAGGCTACTCTATAATTTCTGGTATCAAACAGATAATGACGCGCTTTTATGGGCCAGTATAAATGTTTATGGTATGGTTTAGAGGGTGGCTGCGTAAAGTAAAATAAGGTCAAGTCAGTTTTATAATATAAATAGGGATTTAGATTATAAAATGAACAATAACAACCTTGAGGAGAGCTGTTGCCTTTATAGGTGGGGGAGATAGTTGAAGTAAAGATCAAAGCACTGGCATGGGCCTGGGCTCCAAAGGAATATTCTAATTGGTTGAGACAAGAAGAGTGTTCTTAGTTAATGGGAAACCACAAAAATCGGAGATCATTTTTTTGGTGTCTAGATTATGGATCAGTAAAAAACTTAAATTGATAGTGTCAGGCCCACAAAGGGTTTTTCTAACTGGAAAATTGAGTCACCCTGTACCATATGGATCCAATTTGACTGAGCAATCAAATTAAATATATTTGGGGTGGATTAATTAATTTAGGGATTTAATCTAAGATCAATTTTATTATTGAAGACCCAATTTAGTTATTTAACTTATTTAATCACATATGGTGTTTGGGAGGGTTTGGGCGTTTCCCTACTTACTAAAAGTAACCAGGATATGTTTAATATGTGCCCTAGGGTACCACCAAAATCCCCTGGACTTATTTATCCCACACCAAACTCCTTCTATCGCTTCCAATATGGAAGTTGAATGAAAATGAGCAGTTAGAAACAAACCTTGGGGGCAGGACAGTAATCCATCACTCATCACCAGTTGAGCCAAGTAATTTATCTGAGATAGGGGATCCACTGAAACCTGTTGCCACTCTTACAACCTAATTTCTGGTGATCACATAATAGGTGGAGGGTCTGAGCCTCAGGACTTAAATTATTCTTTTCTTTTAGGACTGGGACTATTACGCCTCCTGAAGCATGGGCTAGGACTTAATACTTGCGCCTCTTTAGGAGTTTGATAGCTAAGATTACTGTGACCTTATGAATGGAATGGGGGTCTTGTGTGGGTTCTTTGTGGAAAGCTTCCACCAGCTCATTGTAGTTGGTGCAATACTTGGCGCTCACCTAGCTGTTTTCATAAGGGGCGGCCTCCCATGCAACTAAGAACTGCACTGAAAGATATTTTTTAAGAAAAAGGTTTTTCTACCTCATCCTCCTGCAATTAGCCAACAATAATGAGTCTGGGTGACATGGTCTTTGCCTTTGAAGGGAGATAGCTTTAAAGTGTTGAACAAATTGAGAAACTTCCAGGGCTTTGGGTTCTATATGCAGAAATCATTATTGTCTACATCCTTCTTGATCTCATGAGACCTAAGATTTTGCTGGCCAGCAATTTGTTAGTACCTTCATATTGAGGCTTTACATATCCAGCATGAAGAAGGAACCAACTCTTATGTCTTTGCTTGTCTATCTTTCATGCAGCAATCTATTTTGTATCCACTAGAGCTTTTAGAAAATTTCTCAAGATGAAGAATTGTAAATACTATATATTGGCTATGCGCTCTTCTGACATGGGTACCGCTAGGAAAGGTGAGAAACTTTTTAAAAGATTGGGTTATAGATTAGACTAGCCTTGAAGCGAGAAAACCAATGGATGAGTAAAAGGCGTTGTTATATGCATTTTGTGCTAGGGGAAGATATAGCCCAGGTTTACTAGTTGACAGAAGCATAACAAAGCAAGTCCTGTATAAGACTTTTCACCCTATAAGTTTGCCCATCTGACTGGTGTGATATTACAGGAAATTCCTGAACATCACATTATCTTTATTTGAGACAATACTAACAGAAACAATATTAATAATTTACAAATAGAATAAAGCAGAATGGCCTCATTTGTATCAAATGAAGGCTACTTTATGCTTTGAGAGATCTGCCAGATCCAAACTTCGCCCACATGATCTATTTAATTGGATTTGATCTGAAATTAAAGCCAAGTCACATCAGCAGCTGGAATTGAAAGGAGCCCCATTTATAGGGGTTCCTGAAATGGCAGAATTGCCAAGCAAACATTGTAATTCAACTGTTTCATATTCAAAATTTCATTTATAAAAAGAAACCAAAATTGTACTATTTTTTGATTCCAAAATATACTCAAACCAAAACCCGAAGTTTGAGCCTATAAGTAGACTCCCAAATTTGGCATTTCTAAGCCAATTTTATGCAAATTTGATTTAATTAGGCGCGCTTACCAACCATGGCATAGTTTAATTTCTTAAGAATAATAAGCAAATTACCATATATTTGTTTAAATTATCTATTTTTAATTTCAACATAAAAAATTTATTAGACTTAAACAAGTTTGGAGCATTAGTTTATGACTAATTTAAATAAGAGTTAAGTAGATTTTATTTCTCAATTAGGTGTATAACCGTGGTTTTTCTCAATAAAAACTATTTTTTAAACTCTTTTCAATCATTTTTTGAATTGACAAAATACACTATGCAGAACACCATCTCTCTAAACCAAGAGACTGAACTTGTTCAATTGGTGGAATCCAATTTTGCTCTCACCTGGGGTCAAGGAGCACTATTAGAGTTAAATATCGTCTTAACGCTACTCCAAAATTTAATTCAACCCCACCATAGTGGTATTAAAACATTAAAACATTCTCTTAGGTGCTTTCAGGGTTGTGGACTATCACCTATCTGGCACTACCCATCGTTTTTGTCCACTAATGGAATGAATAGCCCATTACAACTGGGGGTGGTATGCCTATGATCTGCAGGGTTTAATTCTAAGGAGTTCAGGAGCCCATCCCAGAGCCAGGAGAGTAACTGTAGGCCTTTATCACTCCCAAACTCTTATAGAAGACCAAAATTTTACATATGTTAGAAACAAAATGTGCTGTAGTTTTAGCCGCGCTTGTTGTTGTGTGGCAGAGGATGAATAATAATATTTTATTTTATCCTTGACCACCCAAATTTATCACATTTTTAAAAGTTGAAGCTCTACAATAATTCTACAGAGACTGAAGTCCTGGGCCTTTAGTTTGCTGCAAAGGGTGTAGGAGTCCTTGCTTCCAGTTTGGTCCACCTTGGAGGGGGAACATGTGACTGTTTTACCACACATTTTGGAGTTTCTTTTAAGGAATAAGACCATTTGGAATATCTTGATGAGTTTTGCGCATATGCTTTATCATGGAAGTCCATTGCAGAAGTTACATGATGCTCCTCATTGTACTGTGTGTTTAGAGAGATGGGAACCAAATTCTTTCCCTTAAAAGTTACCCCCTCTTTCAAAGCATATAGAGACGCTTGAAGTTCTTGGTCTTGAGGTCCTCATGCAGTTTTATTCTCTCAGGGTAGCATAGTTTAGAGTCCTAGATGCAAGCATTAAGTGCATATGGGGGTAGCTTAGCTAGGGCACAGTAAGAGGTGCAATATTAATTATTTTGGACGGGGCACAAAAGTTGTGAGCTCCACAAGGTCTTCTGCATTGGTATTCAATGATAGGATTTGGTTTTGAATTTTAGTGAGACGTTCAGAAACCTTTGATAACTCATATTTGAATACAAGTTGCAGAGGTATTGGTAGGTTTGAGATTGTCAATGGCTACTTTCTGAGGCTTCCTGTTAAAAAAATGTATACATGTGAATAGCTATATCATGTTGAAGTCTCTGGAGGAGGTATTGATAGTGGGTAAGCGCCCAGGTTACTACCACCAGCTTCCAATTTGTTGATGGCTCTTACTTATCTATGGATGTGAACTTGCAGCAGTAATAGGCTCCAGGTATTCTATCCCTTTGAGCTCTTGCAACAGAACTGCGTCCACAGCAACTGAAGTGCATCTTAGTCCACAATGAAGTCTTTGATGTGTCCACATGGGGCTAACTTGGGCTGATAGTAATACTTATTAATGGCCTTAAAGTTTTATTAGAACTCAATGGTCCACATTAATAGAATATCTTCACAGTTAGTGGTTGGAAGGGTGCTGCTAATTGAACGAGGGCATGGTAGGGATCCTTGAGAAAGGACACCTTACAAAGGAAACTCCTGAGTTGCTCTTTGAAAGTTGGAATACGTTACAACTGAATAGCCTTTATCTTAAAGGGGGAACTGCATAACCATTCTTCAGAAGTAGCTTCCCTAAGACGGTTATTTCTTTAAAGTACATTTTCACTATGTGGCTTCACAAAGAGCCCAGCGCGGTGAAGAGCAGCCATTATAGCTTCCAAGTACTAGCATTTTGCTCATGAGTAGGATAATGAACCAGAATATCATTAATATGGACAACGGCGTGTAAGAACCAAAAAGATATCCTAGGAAATTGTCTATGAGATGCTGGAAGGTCGCTGGTTCATATCAACCTGAAAGGATCAACCCAAACTGGAAATTCCCTCGCTTAGTACAGATGGCTGTGAGCCACTCATACCCTTTCTTGACCCTCACTTTACTAAAAGCATTAATCAGGTCGATCTTGGAGAGCATCAAAGAGTTTGTAACAGCTTAAGAAATGGACTGTTACAAGAGCAGGGTATAGGGATTAGGGACTGTTTCACATTTCAGGTGCTATAATCACCACACAACAGCAGGGAAACATCCACTTTATAGTAAAAAGTAACAGGGGAGTTAATGAAGAAAGACTTCTTGAAAATCCAGTCCTTTAAAAAATCATACAGTCATATCTCCAAGGCTTTATCCTCCTGCCTGGTTTATGGGTATAGAGAAGCTGTTGATCTTGAAAGATGCACTACAACTATAATGTTAAATCATAATCTGAGTGGGGTGTAAGTCTTTGGTAAGGCTCAAGTCAAGATATTCTTGTAAGGGTGACTAACGGGGAAGTCCTGTAGTAGAAGCATAAAGTGAGGTGCAGAAGATGATTTTAAATTTAGAGAGACCTCAGTTGGGGGGTTCTAGTAAAGGGAACTACTCACTGAGACTAGAATTCTAAAAGGAGAGGTTATAATGCTAAGATCATTCTTACATGCATGAGATTACACCAGCTCACACACATGATCACAGGGTATAATAGGGATTAGTTCATAGAATTGAGCACAGAAGAAGAAGCCATGAAGAAAGTTTGCGCTGTACGCCATACGGTGAGGCATTTCAAGGGCTTAGAGGATGAACCAAGTATCATAGGGGCCACATCTGTGTTTAGATATAAAGTATGTGCACCTCTTAGTTCCATGAAGCTGTCAGCTTCCCTTGTGTCCAGGAGAGTATGCATGATACCCTTGTGTGGCCATTGCAGGAAATACTGAGAAACATATAGCAGGCTTAATCCTTTTTCTGGGGTGCTGAGAGTGAAAAACCACTTGTAGTGGGAGCAGCGGCCAGGGTATGAAGATGGCTTCCAATAGCCGGTTGACTGGGCTTCCTGTCTTCCAAGAGCATTTGAAAAAACTTGCTGGTGATAAAGTAGGGCTTTTAGGCCTCTGGGCTAGAATCAGCTCATTATGATTAAGTAATGAACTAGGATCCAAAAATAAGTGAATTCATAGTTAATAAGTAGCCATTATTCCTGCCGGTTCCAGAGAGGAGGGTGTAGAGTGCAAAAAATTTGTTAGTGGTTTATTAAGTCATTGCGGCTGCTAATTGAAAGAGAACAGGGCTTTAATCTGGGTCTTTTAGTACCCAGTGAATAGACTAGAATTTTTTGGTATTACTGTCCTAGTAACACAGAAGAGAAAGTTCTAGGTCATGTGAGATAAATAATTGTTTAACCACATACCAAAGGCATTTAAAAAACCAACTGGCTGCAGTGGGAATAGCTGCAGGTTTTTAAAGATAACCCCAGAGATAGGAGAGGCATGGAATATGATGACTGCTCCAAGGTTTTTGGTTTCTAGACTTTGGTTGTAATTGTATGTCAACATAAGTAGGGGTGGGAATCACCTTATAAGGAGCTACAAATGGCCCAGATATGCAGTGGCAAGTAATTGCCATTTAGGACTCCTCGTTTGAGCAGGATACTATGAGACAGATAGTGAGCAGATGAATGCCAGATAAATTGTACCAATCTGGCAATAGATCAGCAGGCTAAACCGTGAACTTAAGTGTGCACTACATGTATAATGGATTGGAGTAGTGCTGCAGCATAAACTCTCACAAGCTTATCCACCTCTTGACAAGTTGCTGGATCAATGGATTGAGAGCCTAAACTATGATTATTAATATTATTAAGAAGAGGGCAGTGGGTTGTCAGATCAATTTTGGAGATTTGTGGTATGATGTAGAAAGCGGATCATATAGAAAGTAAATTTTGGGATGTCAGGTTTTAGGATAAGGAGTTAATCATAGAAAGCCCTTTAAGAAATCCTTTAAGAGGAGCTTTTACCTTTATAAGGGAAATTATTGGATAGAAGACCAAAGCACCAGCTTGGGCTAGGACGCAGAGGCATGTTCTATTTGGTTGAGTCAAGAAGATCGTTCTGAGTTAATGTGAAATCTTCAAAAGTTAGGAGAACATAGTTAACCTTGATATCTAGATCATAAACAATAATTAAAGCTGGAATGATAGTGCCAGGCCCGCAAAAAAAGGTTCTAATTATTATATTAGTTCATTTAGTATCATATGGATCCAGCTTGACTGAGTAATAGATTGCAATATCTATGGGGTGGATTAGGTGATCTAGCGATTTAATTTACAATCTTTTTACTAATGAAGACCCAATCCAGATAAATCGGTGTATCCCCCCTTTAGATTGGGACCACCTAGTGCTAAAAAGACCCAATCCAGATTTGTAGGCTTATTTGGTAAGAAATGTGTTTGAGAAAAGTTTTGACAATTCCCTACTTACTATGAGTAACCAGAATATGTTTGGTATGAGCCATAGGGTACCTAAAGGCTTCTGGACTAGACTACCTTCCTAAAAGCCTCATCTAAATTTTAATAAAATGAAGATGAAGAAAAGGGGGGAGAGGAAAGAACTGGGGTTCAGGGAAGATACCTGTCAAGAAATTAACCAGATGGATTCTTCTGATAATATCAAATTTGGGTGTCAGTTAGACAGGTGTGATTGCCAGCTAATCTCCTAGTTCAATATTATTTAATGTTATATTTATTAATTTAATTTTGGTTTGTCAGAATCTGCATTCACCGCTGAAATTCCAATTTGAGGGTCATTGTGGGAATTTCTGGTGTAAAGCTGATGAATACATTACTGACTGGTCAATTGTGGTTCCAATAGCTAATTCAGAGCACTGGCAACTTATGCTAAGGATGCTCAAAGTATTAGTTATATTGATCAATAATATACAATTGACCAAAGACTCTTGTCAAGGATGGGTCAAACTAATCTACTATTTGGTGAAGTATACAAGCATATTAGGAGGAAATCATTACATGAATAACTGAGGTTTTATAGAAATACCAGATTGGATGATAAAAGGGTTTCTTAGGCGCAGGAGCATATATTTTAAATTGTTATTCTTCCCTTCAATTAAAGATCTCTCTAGTCTATTTTATTTTAATTGGTAGTAGTTTGTCAGCTAAGCTATTATATAATGGGACTGTAGAACCCTGAAGTTGGCGCTAGATGATGCACCTGGAGTGCCCTTGCTACCAGCTTCCATAACTCAGCACTGTGAGGAACAGGTAAACCTGGCCAACTGGCCACCAATGACATTGCTGACTGGCCGTCAACCCTGCAGGGTGCAGCTTGGGAGTGCCTTGGCCGCCCAGGATTGGGACAGGACTTGCTGATGCACATATGTACTCTGGGGCTAAGGTGAAGTCGTTGATTGCTGCATTGGTGGGTTGGACGCAGACTCACAGTGGGGTTGGTACGCCTATAAAGAAAAAAGGGCAAAAGGTCAGCCAGTCTTCATAATGGTTGGCCTGGCACACTAGAGGAGCCCACAGTCAATTTTTGTGACAATGCCCATAGCTTTTTATTAATATTTCAGAGTGTTTTTTGATTCTCGCTGGTGCTTTTCCCCTGAGATTTTACAATACTTTTCAAGAGATGCTACGCTCTATACTTCTGGGATAACTATTTGTTTATGGGAAGACTCAACCACTTAAATATAAAAATTGAAACGTTGATAATAATAAAAAATAGGTTTTTAAGAATTTATTAGTGGTGAACCGGGCGTTAAGAAGCAAGCCCTCTTAATAAGTTGATGCTTAATATTTAAAATGTTGAGGCTCAAAGTTCAGACTAGCTTAGTAATATACAAATTAGGAAATGCTGGAATTCGACCTATCAGAGCTCTGGATACTTGCCTCACTTTGACAGAATGACCAATAGAGGGTCAATAGCAGGTAGGATAAATCCGTGAGGCAAGGATGTAATATCTTTCATCCAATCATTAGGTGAGAAGATTTTGCATCCAATAAAGCCCCCTCCAAGGCTATAAAAGGGGGTGGTTGCAGGGTAGGTGTTTGGACTAAGTTAGTAAGGGGATGGAGAGGACCCTCTGAACAACTTTCCTAATTTTGCTGCAGGTTTAGTGATACCCTGTTACTACCCATAGGGCGATTCAGCTAGGGATTGTGGGCAATAGTATTACCCCAATTTACAGGGTTCCACCGAGAATCGACCAGGGTTCTTTGGCCAAAGTTGTTGGAATGCAGGGTTTGTTTTGATCGCTGGTGCATTTTTCACACCTAATTCCAACAATTATGTGCAGGAGAAGTTGGTTTTCTACTGAAGGGAAAAAGTAGGGGTTGTCAAATACTTTTATAATTATAAATGTTAAACTATAATTAAAATAGGAGGTTATTTTTATAGGGTTTATTAGTTGCAATACTGAGGTTAAGAAGCAAACCCTCATAATAAGTGATGCTAGTATTTAGATGCCAAGGCTCAAAGTTCAGATTGCTTTGTGATGTCCAAATTAGGGAATATTGGGATTTGACCTATTGGATCAGTTAAGACCTGCCTCACTTTAATGTGATGGGAGATGGGGAAGTGACAGCTGGGAAGATGAGCCCATGAGGCGGGGATATTATAAATTTAGACCAATTAGAAGGCGGAAAACTATTTTTACCTTGCTGAACCCCCTCTGACCCTATAAAAGGGGACAGTCTCCTCAGGGTAGGTTTTACTAAATAGAAGTGGCTTGGAGAGGAGCCTCCAATGAACTCCCCAGATTTGGCTGATAATTCTGTTCAATCCAACTTCTCAAACTTAATTTATTTGCCTAATTCTTAATAGAAGTGTTATTTTGATTTGAGGGGTTCCACCAGGAATTGACCAGGGTCTTCTGGATGATCTTTTCATCATTTACCTCTGAACCACTCTTTTTAATACATAAGACTTGTAATTGTTTGACATTACCCCCTTCAAGAGTGGTATGGGTAATTAGGTCACAAGAACCATCTATGCACTTGGTTGATTGTAATTCCAGAAGCAAAAGATTAAATGGAATACTCATCCCCTCACTTATAGGTGATAACAAAAGGCCCTTCCCAGATAAACCCAAACTTATATCTTCTAGGAATGATATGGTTGTGATAGTAAAGTACCAAATCTGCCACTTGTGTGGAAGAGAGGTGTTACCATAGCTCATTGGCTGCTTGGCACTCTTTAGTGACAGTTTTTGCTAAATTAGTCAAAGCCTCAGCCTGTAACTGGATGATGTGCTGCGCCAATTTCCTCATGGCTTAATCCAGATAAGTTCTATCATGAAATTGTCTTTGACTAATAATGCTGGCACCCCAGGTTCCCATCCATACAATAAACAGAAAGGAAACATTTTTAGGATCCGGTGATAGCTATATGGTAGGCCATGAGAGCATTTGGTAATTACTGATCCCAGTGAAAGGTGTCTGAAGTGGCAATTTCTCATAATAGAAACCAAGATCACATTGGCTTTTTATACAGTACCATTGGTTGAGGGGTTGTAGGGGGCAGAAAAGAGCTGTTGCATGCCCATGGAGGTAGCGAGGATCTTCACCACTTGGCAGGTGAAGATTTTACCATTACTACAGAGCAAAACTTAGGGGCAACCATGTCAAGCAAAGATATACTGATGGAGGAAAGTGGCATTGTCTTTGGCCGTCTAAGCTGGAAAAGCAACAGCTTTGACCCATTTGGTAAAGTGATCAATCCCTACCAATATATATCGATTTCCACCCATAGTTTGGGGTAAAGGGTCAACCACATCTAGGCTAATTGTGTGGAAGGGCTGTTGTGGAGTGGTAGGTTGATATTGATAACTGGTTTTGAAGCTGGAATGCTTTTTCCATGTCAGACATGCATCCAGGACTTCAATGATGGTCTCTATAATTCCCTCCCAGTAGTAGCGTTCTTTCAATCACTTATAGGTTTTCCGCACTCCACTATGCCCTAGGATGGCATGAGACTCCATAATTACAGGTAATCACTCAGATGGTCGGAGGTAGGGTAACCAGTTCCCCCTACTTTCTTGTATAGCTTCCCATCATCCACCTTAGTGTTATGGGAGTGTCAAGATAGCTTCTTCTGGATAGATTTAACCTCATCCTCCCATACGTCATGGGTCATTAGGGGGTCATGTAGCCTCTCCGCTTTACTATTAACTAAGTGAAGGATGGGCAGCTGAGTCAACCCATTGACATTCATGTGGCTAGTCCCAGCTCAGTGCTCAATAGTCATATCATAGTGCTGGAGCTTCAATGCCCAGCGTGCCAACCGCCCCAGTGGGATCTTTCATATTCTGTAACCACTTTATAGAGGCGTGGTCAGTAACCACTTTAAAAAAGATCCTATTAAAAAAGGTGGTAATATTTAACAGTGAGCAATATGGCAAGGTACTCCTTCTCAGTAACGCTATAGTTGCGTTCTGCCTTAGAAAACATCTTGCTGAAGTATGAAATGGGATGATCAACCCCATGCTCATCCAGTTGAGCCAAGATAGCTCTAACTGCTTATTCAGAGGCATCAGTAAACAGCATGAAGGGTTTACTATAGTCAGGGTGACGTAGGCTTGGCCGTCGCTGCAGCAGCTTTTTTGAAGTTTCAAAAGCAGCCTGTTGTTCCGTGCTCCAACGGAAAGAGATGTTCTTAGCTAACAGGCATACAAGGGGCTCACTGAGCTGAGCGAATTTGGGGATGAATTGATAGTAATATCTCATCATGCCCAAGAACACCTGAATATTGTGAAGGGTTTGGGGGAAGGAATCTTAGATAACGCCTCAACCTTATCATGGAGAGGCTGGATCCCATCTGTGGAGATGGAATGGCCCAGGAAACCCAACTTCTTCTGGAATAATGCACATATGGAGGGCTTCAGCTTAACGTGAGAGGCCCGCAGGTGTTGGAAAATTTTCTCTAAGTGTGAAAGGTGTTCATTGAACGTTCAAGAGAAGGTGGTGATATCGTCAAGATAGACAATTACGCAAATAAGCTTCAGATCCTGCAAGATGTGGTCCATGGATCTCTGGAAAGTTGTGGGCGCATTGCACAACACTTGTGGTAGCCGGGTAGGTTAATAGAGACACTCACTACATATAAGCGCACACTTTTCCTGGTCTTTTTGAGAATAGTCCATCTGCCAGTATCCGCTAGCCAAGTCCATGGTGGAAAAGAACATGTCCCAGAGAGTTGGGCCAGAGCGTCATCAATTTGTGGGATTGGGTAGCTGTCCTTCTTGGTTAGGTTATTCAGTTTGTGGTAGTCCATAACTACCCAATTCCCGCCATTCTTCTTTTTTATGAGCAATAGTGTAGATGACTGAGAGCTTTGAGAAGGCACCAGTAGCCCCGCGTCCAGTAACTGTTTAAGCTATGTTCTCATCTGGAGCTCCTCAACTTTTGATTTCTGATAAGGCTTGGATTGAATAGTCTTGGCATCACCAACATCATTGGTATGAGTCCAACCCTTCATATGCTCATAGTCAGTATCAGATTTGGAGAAATTGTCACTATAAGGCTCCAGTAAAGAATGATCTTTATTAGCTCAGCGGGAGTTGGATATTTGGAAATTTGAACTTTGGGCAAAGCGCATATCATTTGGTCAGTGGTTAGCCACATATCTAGCATAGACCCAATAAATGGACTTGTTGGATGTCCTCAATTGGAATGAACAAGACTTTTCCAATCTCCTGATGCTTCTTTACAATCATTTTCTTGTTAGTAAGATTCCCCAGAAGAAGATTAATAGATCGCTGGTAGGCAGGGTCTAGGATACCTGATAGCACCCAAGGTTCTAAAGGGCTTATTCCATTAATGCTTGTTAATTGCTGAAGGCAGTTGCGGGGGATTTTCATAGTAATCCTGTTGTCTATCACCTTTTGTTCACCTGCTTTGACTACTAACTTCTCTGACGCATACAATGGAATGCCCTCTGAAGCATCCACGGAGTCAGGCAGCTTTTTTGTGTTTCTAGCCCAATGTGGTATAAGTAATAGTGAGGGAGGAAGAAGGAACTCAACAACGCATGTGTATTTTTTCTTTGTAGACTCATCAATTGTAAAGACCAGAGATCTTCATAATTAAGAAGGGAGAGAAATCCCTGTATTATAATAATGATTCCGTCATACTCAATCATGAATTGAGTACCAATGAGTAGGTTATATGTGTTATTGTTTGATGCCACAGTGGGGTCAGACAGTATGAGTTTCTTAATCCGTATGGGTAGAGAAGAGTAGGCTCCAATAGCTCGTGTTTTGTTTTGGAAATACAGTTCCAAACTCTTGAGAATAGTACAGTCAGGCGTCTCTTAATTTTGTTGAGGAGCTTTGTAGAGACCACATTCACTGGAGCACTCATATCAAGGATGGCTAGACCGCACACCTTATTGATGACAACCTCTACCTTAGTTATTGTACCACCAAAAGTAGGAGGAGCTAAAACATTCTTCAAATAGAGTGGTGGAAAGGCGTTGAGCCATCGCAGGGTATTTATCTTTAATAGATTGGAGGTATTAACATGCTGGGTAAATCAGATCACTGTACCAATAAGCTAGTCAACATCACTGGCGGTATCATACACCTCTGAAAACCTCAACAACTATTGAGATAGGTTTGTCGTGGTATCATGGATATATTGATTCTTTTAGTCCTCAACCTATCCAGAATCTGCACTTACATCGGGCTCCCAAAACATAATAGCATGCATCTTCACCATCCCCTTTAGACTCATCATCAGAGGGATTGATAATACACCTCAAAAAATTACTAAGAGGGGGCTGAGAAACCAACTTGATCTCCTCACAGGGGAGAGCTTTTTGGCGCTCATCTACCTTTTTGACTTTTGAAGAAAGCATCATAGCTGCACCAACTTTTAGGGGAGGCGTTGGAAGTGTAATGGCTTTGCCTTTTGTCTCAGAAGTGACAGGCTTGGGATGCCCCATTATTGCATGTTTTGAATTAGAGGCAGCCTGAGGTGAGGCTGAGGGGGATCAAGACAGAGGCTTGGAGGGATGTGATATCTTATACACTTTATTAGACTGCTTTAAAAGAGGAGAATAACGCAAAGTGATAACTGACTTCACTGGCTGAGCTTTTGAAACTGAAGCTGGAGGGGAGTGCTACTTAATAGCTGCCAGTTTTTCTGGCTATCCTCACATGGTGGAGGAATATCTTGTTGCTTCAGCTCTTCAGAAGCTGGGTTCCAGAGGGAGACAGCCATAGAAGAGGCTGGAGAGGTCAGAGTTGATTCTCGCTTTAGAGCTCTTTGCAGAAGTTCAGGTTTATGAAAGTTAGCCACTGCTAGCAGAGCCTCTTTGATATCTTATATGATTAGAATATGTGCTAGACTGCGTAGATATGCATTGCTAAATAGGGATTAGACGCCAAGCCAGCCATAATAGCAGCAATAGCATCATCTATAGAAAGCAGTTTGGCCAGCAACAGAGGTTGAGCATTAATATAGAATCACTCAACAAAAGAGGGGATCAATCATCCCTCTTGCAGGTTAAGGCTCATCAAGGCTTGTTTTTGCCGTTGTAAACTCTGCTTAGAACCAAATTCTTAAATCAGCGCTTGTTTAACTTAAACCCAGGTGGTAAGTATGATCATATGGAGAACAATGTTCTACTGAGCCAAACAACTCAAACAAGGAAGGATATTTTTAGTTTTTTTGCTGGTCAGTTGCTCCTTCCTGTAAGGAGAGTGTCTATAACTCTCCTGTTTTTAGTGTGGTGGTGCATGGTGCACGGAGCTAATGCAGGGAAACTAGACGTTAATACCAAAGCTACTAGAGCCCAGCAGAGGGTGTTGGAGCAATAATAACTAAAGCAAAAAGTGCAATAAATAACCATTCAAAAGATGCGCGGTGCACAAGGAGAGAAGGGGTAAACGTTCCAGGTTGGAGAGAACCTGGGTGAACCAACGGTGCACTAGGGGATAAACTCATCATAGTTAAAATGGAATGGTTAATGTAGCATAAGACCTCCACAAAGGGGTTCATGCACAGGATTGTTCAAAATATCATTTTAATAAAATGTTAAAATGGGGATAATGTTATTGGGAAAAGTTGACCAACAAGGAGTGTTGATTGCAAAAACATATTTAGGCCAAGTTGGGGTAATTAGGGGTCTGCAGAAGTGTGCCCAAGCCTTGACGCTCCAATAGGCAAACGCTCCCATCTGATTTGGTATAATACACCAAAACTGCCTTCACTTAAGTGATTGATTGCAGCTGTATTCTACCTGAACTCATAATTTCATAACTCAAATGGGTTTTGAAACCCCGTTCACCAATTAAATGAATCAAACTGTCTTTGTTTATAATGTAGATCATCCATTTTAACGCCTAGGCCGACACAAGGGCTGGGCGTTTTGCAACTCATTAGTGCCAACCTAGGCATATTTGGCTTGTACCCAGCGTTGGTCTAACGTATGCTTTTGGTCAGGAAGAGCCTGAAGTTTCACCTTCTGGGCCTCCTGTCACCCAGCCTTATCCTTGGCATTGGTTCCTACTATTAAGTTGTTCAACCATAACACTTCCATTGCAAATTCATACACAAAGAGGAAGGATGCAATACTGCCCTCACCTGGGTTAAACTTGTCCCTGAATGGGGGTTTGTGAATGGTGGGAGCCTCATGAGGGGCTTGAAAAATACACTGTTCAAGCGTTTTAAGCTGAGACAGTGTGCTGGCTAGCTGCTGGGCTAAAGCATCTAGCCAGGATTTTGAAGCCACAGGGAGGTTGTGGGGGTTGTTCAACCCACAACCTCCAATTTTGAAAGTGTTTTTGTGATGTACTACTCCTGTAGTGAGCACCACTTGTTGGAATTCAGGGTTTGTTTTGCTCGCTGGTGTATTTTTTACACCTAATTCTAACAATAATGTGCAGGAGAAGTTGTTTTCTACTTCATGGAAAAAGTAGGTGTTGTTGACCACTTTTAATTAAAAATGTTAAAACTATAACTAAAATAAAAGATTGTTTTTTATAAGTTTTATCAGTTGTGATACTAGGGTCAAGAAGCAGACCCTCATAATAAATGAATACTAGTATTTAGACTATAAGGCTTGAATTTAGGATTGCTTAGTGATGTCCAAATTAGGGAATATTGGAATTTGAACTATCATATCAGTCAAGAATCACCTCACTTCAATGCAAGAGTATATGGGAAAGTGAAAGCTGGAAGATTAACCCATGAGGCAGGGATTTTATAAATTTAGACCAATCAGAAGGTGGTAAAATATTTTCACTTTGCTGAACTCCCTCTGACCCTATAAAAGGGGACAGTCTCCTCAGGGTAGGTTTTACTAAATAGAAGTGGCTTGGAGAGGAGCCTCCAATGAACTCCCCAGATTTGGCTGACAATTCTGTGAAATCCAACTTCTCAAACTCAATTTATTTGCCTAATTCTTGGTAGAAGTGTTATTTTGATTTGAGGGGTTCCACCAGGAATTGACCAGGGTCTTTTGGATGATCTTTTCATCATTTACCTCTGAACCACTCTTTTTGATACATCATACTTGTAATTGTTCAACAGATGTTATTCATCTCTAAACCCAAATCACTCTTAGTATTATTAGATTTGTAATTATCTGACAACAACTATGTACTTTCCTATTTCTTCAATTCCCCTTAATTGGTGCAATATTATCCCCAGGTCAGCCCACCTTGAATAAAATTTAAATTACATACAACTATATGCATTATTACTCTTAAAATACATACTGAGGAAATAATATTTTTTTTCTCTTTTATAATGATCCTTAAATCATAAGTATATAACGTGCAAGCTATTTTCTTAGTCAATAAATATCTAAGAGTTAAATTTAGGGCATATTACTTTCAGCATCATAAAGATCACTCTGCTTGGTTAGATTGAGAGTTGAGTAATTGGATCAACAACTATTTTTACAAGATAGATGTTGGCAAGTATTAATATAAGAGTGGGCTATCATTGATCTTATCTCTTTTTTAATCCTAATATAGTATAAAAGAGCTTATACTGCTTATACCTATGTTTAAACTTTATTTTTAGTGCTTACAAGATAGGCTGATATAGATTAAACTTATTAGTCTAAAAGTAATTCGTTTAAAGAAAAGGGTTTCGAAAATAATTTGGAATTTAACTTAAATTCGAGTTAATCAGAAATTTGTCTTTAAATCACAATGATAATATATTTGAATTAAGCCTTGTCCAAGGTAGACCAAATTAATTTTCTATAGTCTTACTAGCCGATTTACCCGTGCTTCGCTACGGTGTCTATAGAAGTTCAGATATTCAAATTTATTAATTTAGATTTTATGTTATAGATAAACAAAATCACTCAGCCAAATCTAATTGCTCAATCAAATCAACCAAAAACCACCAACCACTCAGGTAAACCTAACTGAAATTATCAAAACAACCAATAACCAATCACCCCTCAAAACTAAACTGGTTCCTATTGATTCGAACAAAAAACCATCAACCACTCGGCCAAACAAAAAAACTATCGAATCAATCAAATAACACCAAACTGCTACCCGAAACATCTCTATACTTAAAATCATTGAGTATGTGACATTTCTTCCAAACTACTAAATCAACTTCTACTTAACTTACCATAAGTATTTTATTAATTAGGTGAACCAAATTAGGCAGGTTTTTAAAATATATATAAACTTAACATCCAGATACCCATGCTTCGCTACAGTATTTAATTTATCAAATGATAAGCTCACACTGACATAGCCTATAGGCTGTGCCAACGCTACTCTCGAGCCACTCGGACTAACAGCTTCGCCGTTGCCCTTGTGGCTGGTGAGCTGATTATCCTAACTACTTAATCTACTTAACTCTAATACTGATTTTTGTTGAGTTTCAGGTAAGCAATTTGTGAATTAATAGATAATATTCGCCAATTCTCACCCACTCACCCAAATAGATTAAATTTTTTAGACTCGATTAGTTTCAGGTGAGCAATTTGGTTAATTATTAGATAATATTCGCCAATTCTCACCAACTCACCCAAATAAATTGAACCTATCATACTCGATAGTTTCAGATTTGATCTTATTTGCCAATTCTCACCCACTCACCCAAATAGATTAAATTTATTAGACTCGATTAGTTTCAGGTGAGCAATTTGGTGAATTATTAGATAACATTCGCCAATTCTCACCAACTCACCCAAATAAATTGAACCTATCATACTCGATAGTTTCAGATTCGATATTATTTGCCAATTCTCACCCACTCACCCAAATAGATTAAACTTATCAGACTCTATTAGCTTCAGGTGAGCAATTTGGTGAATTATTCAACAATATTTGTCAATCTTCACCCAAACGCCCAGATAGATTGAACCCATCAGGCTCGATAATTTCAAATTCTATAAGATTCGTCAATTCTCACCCACTCACCCAAATAGATTGAACCTATCAGACTCGAAGGTTTCAGATGTCAGTCAGTACGTCAGTCAGTCAGTGAAAATATTTTATTAGTCTTATATGGTAAATTGGGTGTACCTTATAGATTGCTGCTTATTTTTGACCAAAAACATATGCTAGCATAGCCCCATTAGTCATTTTAAAATTTAAGGGGCTCATTAATTTATAAAATGATATAATTTTGTAACGGAGATTGGTTCAGACTTGATTTTTTTTAGTACTAGATTCAGACTTGATTTTTTAGTAAAGGAAACTGAAATTAAGGACACTTAGGAGAAAGGCTATTAACCTATTTGACTTAATTAGGAGGATAGTTTACCTAAATCTGGCCCAAACAACGAGTTGATGCGGTATAAAAGTAGCCTGAAAATGAGATAAACGATAAAGTGTATTACTAAAATGTTTCCTAAATTCATCCTCAGCTTTATCGCCGCTGCTCAAATTGCCTCTGTATTTGCTGGTGTTGTCCCCGCAATTGAACAAAGCATGGTTCCCACTAAGGAGGCCAACGCCATTGCCGTAGATTGGATTGAACGCCGCCTTCCTTAAAGCAACTGGTAATTGCTTAGTACAAACACCAAGTGTCAATTTTTAATAAACAATTTACATCTTTAGTCTATGCGCTTTAATGTACGATCCTTATATCAGAACTTGAGTTCTCTAGATTTCGTTGAAGTTTTAATATCTTTTGTTTAATTTTTGAGTTATACATTCGACAAAGTCTTTAAATTGATCCATTAAATATGTTCGTATAACTAGAGGCATCAAGTACGGTGGTAGGCCAACTTGACATTTAGTTAATCACTAGTAGGTAGCCACGGCTTCGCCCGCGTTTATAATTTATCTGCTAGTTAATATTCTCATTCAATTGATGTAAGATGCTAGTTAATTATCATAGATAAAAGATTAGTTAATTTAGTCGGCGTTGCTTGTGTTCATAAATTTTGAATTCATAACCCATCCTTTATACCACATGAGCCTAAGAGGTTAATTTCATTAAGATCATTGAAAAGCAGTTTTTAACAAGAATATATCCTATGGCTGGGGGATATGTTCAAAATCCAGGCAAGCATAAAATCATCGCATGACAAGCTTAAAACATTATATTTTATATTTTATTCGAGGTGGGCTGAGCTGGGGATGATACCGCACTGATTAAGGAAATCAGAGAAAACGGGATAGAAGGATAAAACCCAGAAAACCTCATACCCGGCGTATGATAGACCAGGAACTCCATGGACCGCCTTTGCTATTTGCTATCTCGGTTTGGGGCATTGGTGCGCAAAACCAACACAGTCAAAATCGTCCCCTACCCAGTTCATCTACCGGGATCGAATTCGGGGAGGCAGTGGTAGTGAGTCCATATTCTATCACTGGGGTATACTCCCCTAGCTTAAAATATTATAGATAGCTATCATTTTTCTATAGATGGACCAATAAAATCAACTAGACTTAAAATGAATTATTGTATACTAGCCGATTTACCCGTGCTTCGCTACGGTGTCTATGAAATTTCAGATTTTCAATTTATTAATTTAGATTTTATATTATAGTTAAACAAAACCACTCAGCCAAATCTAATTGCTCAATCGAATCAACCAAAAACCACCAACCACTCAGGTAAACCTAACTGAAATTATCAAAACAACCAATAACCAATCACCCCTCAAAGCTAAACTGTGTCCTATCGATTCGAACAAAAGCCATCAACCACTCGGCCAAACAAAAAAAACTTATCGAATCAATCAAATAACACCAAACTGCTACCCGAAACATCTCTATACTTAAAATCATTGAGTATGTGACATTTCTTCCAAACTACTAAATCAACTTCTACTTAACTTGCCATAAGTATTTTATTAATTAGGTGAACCAAATTAGGCAGGTTTTTAAAATATATATAAACCTAAAATCCAGATACCCTTGCTTCGCTACGGTATTTAATTTATCAAATGATAAGCTCACATTGTAGCCTATAGGCTGTGCCAGCACTACTCTCAAGCTACTCGGACTAAGCTTCGCTGTTAACCTCGTGGCTGGTGAGCTGATTATCCTAACTACTTAATCTACTTAAACTCTAATACTAATCGGTGCAGTATCTTCCCCAGGTCGGCCCACCTCGAATAAAATAAATAAATAAAATAGTTAAACTCTAATACTGATTTTTGTTGAGTTTCAGGTGAGTATTTGATGAATTATTCAATGATATTTGTCAAACTTCACCCACTCGCCCAAATAGATTGAACCCATCAGGCTCGATAATTTCAGATTCGATAAGATTCGCCAATTCTCACCCACTCACCCAAATAGATTGACCCTATCAGACTCAAAGGTTTCAGATGTCAGTCAGTGAGTCAGTACGTCAGTGAATGTGTTTTATTAAGTAGATGATGATCAATAAAACTTAGCATAGATTATTCAATAAAATTAACCAATCAATATTATATATATTGACATGAATATGTCCTATGGCTGGGGGTATAGGTATGAATATCTATGGCTAGGAGTATGTTCAAAAGCTAGGCATTGGTATGATATCATAATATGAAGAGTTTAAATTATCATAGATGGTTATTGGTAAGTTTGGTATGGAATTGGGATAATCAAACAACTAAATAAGTAAAATCAAGTATTGTAAATGCCTATCATTAAGTTTAATAAGTACTTGTGCAATCAATTCAGGTAAATATATGAACATTATCCAAAAATTTTACCTTATGGTAAAAAGCTTAAGTGCTTGAATATGTCTTATTTATGGCTGTTTTTCATTTAGGGCTTTCTTTACCATTTCATATACCATCATTCTGTGATGTCATCATTGCATTTTATAATTTGACTCTTACAAATTTGGCTTAGTAGACCAATAAAATTGTAAACATTTACCAAATGGAATAAATTTACATTATACCCCCTATGATTTAATCAGTGAGTCATGAGTCATAAATAGAGCAATTCAAGAAGTGCCAGATCTAATTAAAGCCACTTCACTTAATTTTGCCACTGATTGTTCAAGGTTATGGACAATTAGATACTCAAATTTGGATTAGATTCCTTAATTGTCAAGAGAGTGTCTGTAACTCTCTCATTCCCAGCAAGGTGATGTGGGATGCAAAACCACATTGCTAGGGAACTAGCTGTTAATAAAAAGGGTAAGAAGACACCTCAAATGGTGCCTTTGCCAAAGGTACCCCAGGCAAGGGGTAGAATGCAACATATAAGACCAGGTAAGTTAGGAAACAACAGCTTGAGTGGACCCCAGAGGGGAGTCCATAATCAAGTGTAGTTTGGCGTCAGGGAGCTTGGGTGCCTCAATCTGGAGGGGACCTGGGTGGCCCAAGGGAGCACCTGGGATTTTGGTAAATTGCAGATAGAAGGTAGTGGCCCACATGGTTGGAGACCTCCCCAAAGAGGTCCGCCACCAAGTTAGCCCAAGAAACCATAAATAAATGTAAAAAATGGGTATTTTATTTAAAGAAAGTTGACCAACAAGGAATGTTGGTCACAAAAACATATTTAAGTGTTTTGGGGAAATTTGGAGTTCTGCGGAAATGCGCCCAAGCCTTGATGCTCCAATAAACAGATGCTTCCGTCCATTTTAGTAAAATACACCAAAAGTGCCTTCACTCAAGTAATTAATTGAAGCCATATTTTACCTGAGCTTAAAATTTCATAGCTAGAGTGGGACTCGAACCCTTGCTCTCCAACCAAGCAAATTGAACCATCTTTGTTTATCACATAAATTGTTCGTTTTAGTGCCTGGACCACGATCAGAAGCTGGGCATTTTGCACCCCATTAATATCAACCTGGGCATGCTTGGCTTGCACCCAGCGTTGATCTAAAGGTGTGTTTCAGGTCAGGAAGAGCCTGAAGCTTCACCTTCTGGGCCTCCTGTCACCCAGCCTTGTCTTAAGCATCTGTTTCTAGTATAAAGTTATCCAACCATGACATTACCCTCTCTTCCTTCTTGGGCTCCACCCCCCCTCCAGGGGCGTTTGCTAAGGAGAAGTTCTTATGTGCTGGTGGCAACTTCATAGCAGCAATGGATGGCTTAGGATGAGATCCTGCAGCCTCAGGAAAACGATTATGGAAATATTTGATCAGGTCTTGGGCATGTACACAATCCCGTGCTGGCACCCAGCTATTCTCTGCCGCATCAAGCCCTTTCCAGGATACCAGTACTCAAGGAATCGCTTAACCCAGCGGGAGGCTACTATTTCCTCCACTTCCCATTCAGGTGCCTCATCCACAAGATAAGCCTTGGGAGTCACAGGAGGAGGGCCCTCAAACAATGTCAACTTTCTTTCATGAAAGATGGAGAAGATCTGAAATGTGGAGGGAAGATCAACTGGTATGAGGCATGTCCCACCTTTCTAACTACACAGTAAGGACTAATCCTCTTTGGCCCCAGCTTTTTGCATGGCTGCTTGATAGGGATGTTGCGAGCATCAAGCATCACAAGATCCCTTCCTTGTATGCTGGACCCACTTGGCACTTTCCATCGGCATTCTCCTTATAAACTAGCATAGCCACCTCAAACTTGTGGACACCCCTTGATGGACCTTCTTAGAGTCTTGTAAAGTCCAGACTGCTTCCACTTTGGAACCAAAGCTGGGCTCCATGTTAAAAGCAGGGTTAAAGCTGTGGTTAGAAAAAAGGTGAACAACTGATTGATTAATGCAAAGTGTTGTTGTAGCTAAACTGGGCCATAGGAAGGTGAGGAACCCAATCTGAATGGTCTGCGGTGTAACAACGCAGAAATTGTTCCAAGCACTGGTTCACTCATCCCAGTCTGCCCATCTGATTGGGGGTGATAAGCAGTTGAATGACAGGGGCAGATCTGAAGAGTCTTACACAACTCTTCCCAAAAGATGGAGGTGAACTGGGGTCCCTGGTCACTAATGATTTCTTGAGGAACCCCATGAAGCGCAAATACATGGGCGACAAAGAGCCTGGTCATTTCAGTAGCAGTTATAGTTGTTCTGCAAGAAATAAAGTGGGCAACTTTGTAAGCAGTCCACCACCACCATGATTGCATCATACCCATCTGAAATGGGTAACTCCACAATGAAATCCACTGATAGGGGAAGTCCAGGGCCCTTCAGCCTTTTTGGACTGGTACCAACAACCCTGCTAAAGGTTGCCGATTGGGTTTCATTTGATTGCAGATCAGGCACTCTTTGCAGTACCGCCCTACCGAACAGGCAAGCCCTTCCAATTGTAAGTGCGTCATAACAACTCCAAGGTCTTTTGCTTTTTCCA